>JANHFT010007919.1:164692-183855 GCA_032467955.1 Pseudoxenodon macrops | reverse complement strand
CATGAGGAAAGGAATAAGGAACTAGTTTGCATTAAAAAAATAATTCTTATGCTTTAATAACTTCTATCATATTTTCTCTTAATCACCTCTATGTTTAAAAAAATAAAAATATCTTTTTTTTTTTTTTGCTTTTATAGAAAAAAATCATGCAATTTTCTTCAGTATGATAATGTTTGCCATTGCTTGGTTTCCAGGATGTTTTTTTGACAATGACATTTCCAATCTAAGTACAAGCCAGGCTCAACTCTGCTGGCTTTTCTAGACCAGACAAGACGAGCCAAAGTATACAAGGACTATTGAAACTGCCCTTTATGGTTGCAGAGTAGAAAAACGGAGTCTTGAAAGCTTGGCAATTTCTCTCTCTCTCCTCTCTTTCTTCCTGAAGAGAATAAAGGTGGGTAATCCTGAGTTTCTTTCTCATTGTTTTCTTTCTTTCTGAGTTAAGCTGATGTTTATGTCCCTGCCATGGGTGTGCTGTGATTCAGTTCACTCAGGGTCGCACCTTGTGCATGCAGCAATCAAAAAATAGTTTCCGTGCATGCGCAGAAGCAAAATCCAAGATGGCAGTGCCCATGGAGACACCAATGGAACTGGCTCCATGATGTCATTGTCGAGTTACTAATGATTCTAAAGAACCAGTTAGAACCAGTAGGAACCCACCTCTGGTCCCTGCCCTGTATTTCTTCTTCTGAGTTATTGTATATCTCTACCCCTTTACATTTGTACCGCTCTATAGAGCTGTATGCAACAAAATTTCATTTTAATGTATGCTGATTAGTGTACATTCAAAGTAACAAAATAAAGCTATTCTATTCTATTCCATTCTTCTATCTTGGTATAAAGGACTCACTGAGGTGAAGTAGGATCACCTCACACAACCTTAGCTCATGATATATCAATGGTAGTAAAATAAGATGCACAAAACAGCAATATCTGATATTATATTCTAATTCTACAAACATGCTCAAATATCTACAATAGCACTTCACAACAACACTTAGACTTATATACCACTTCATAGTGCTTTGCAGTCCTCTCTAAGCTGCTTACAGAGTCAGCATATTGCTCTCAGTATCTGGATTCTCATTTTACTGACCCTAGAAGAATGGAAGGCTGTGTCAGCCTTCAGCCGGTGAAGCTCAAACTGCCAAATTGCTGACAGTCAACAGAATTAGCCTGAAATACTGCATTCTGGACTGATATATGTCGGATAATATTAATATTTGGCTTTCAATGATTAGACTTCAATTTTTTAAAATAAACAATAGTTTGTTTTTGTTATGAGTCTGTAAGGAGACTGAAATTAAAAGGCCCTGAGGTAAAAGAGAAACTAGTCCAGTGCCACGTGAGGGATTCATGGTGAACGTGATATTTGACCCAGGAGCTTCTGCTTTGTAGTTCACCAGCTTAACATTACACTATATCAGCCCTCTGTTACTGCAGACCATTTGTCAGATACCACCAGATTCTGTACCGCCTTCCATTGTCAAATACAAGATCCTGAGCATATACTATCACCAGCAATTGAAATATATTGCCTCCACTGAACTTTGAGAGAAAATTCAGCCTTAAATTCACAGACAGGACTTTCTAAATGCCACATGAAATTGTCTTTAAATCTGCCAAGGCCTTGATTAAAAACAGCTATGGGGACACTTTATGATCTTTCAGTGGTACCTCAGCAAGCTAAAGCATTGCCTTTTTAAATCCATTACTCTTTTTCTTTAGATTATGATGTTCTGTTGGTTATGCTCAAGATACAAAAAAATTTCTTTGAGAACTTTTAGGAACATGTGTTGGTTTGGCGATAGTCCATAGAATATGAAAACCAGGTTAACAGGGCTTCGTGTGACAGTGTATCCTAACTAAAGTGTCACCGAATTAAGCAAGGAAAATCTATGATGACCCATTGTGTTCAGGCTACAAGAAGTCCTACCATCCCTTGCCCTAAATCTGTACCTCCTGGGTAAATATAAAGAAAACCAAAAGTGGTGGAATAACTAAAGGGGCCTATCAGGGCTGCTCTGGGTTACCCTTCCTGTGCAGGTTGCTAGAAAAAGAATTAAACTTACACTAATGTATTATTTCAGCTCCACCTGATAAAGGTATATTAATTTAATCCAAACAACCTTAAAGCAATTTTGAACCATTTGGCCCAATAGTATAAATCAACTAATATGTCTATTGATAACAGAAGCCTTGCCTTTTGGAAAATAAGTGTGCTTACTTACAACAAGTGTGGTATTCTCCAGTTAAGTGGAAGTGAATCATCATTGTCTTCTGCTCTTCCTGGCATTATTTTCTCAAGTGACATTTAGAGTCAGGATGTTGGATTCCATTCAGTTCCATGGCTCTTGATTCTGCCTGTTAGCTGATTTGTTTATTCCTTCTGTTCCTGGATTTTCTTGCTCTTCAACCTCAGAATGAAAACTAAAAGCTTCCTGACTGCCGTTCTGAAATCACTTTGTTCTTTCTTCCTAGGAAGGCCCTTAGAGATGTTCTTTGTGCAAATTATTCTGTTGTAGAGTCAAGAGGTTGGAGCCACAATGCCTGAGATTTCTACAGGCATCCCTCTCCACCCCATTTTACATTTTTGGAAAAATAAATTGAAGCCAAGTACTTTAAAAAAATCTTTTAGCTTAGAAACCACCCAGACAGTAAATTACACACTTCATACAAAATAATTATTTGCTTTTATAATGAATAATATATGTACGCTGAATGTTCTTTCCAAATGGATGTCTCATTGGAGATGACTTTTCATTCTGAAATGCCTCAAGATTTTGCCATCACCAAATGGAAATACTGAATATTTGAAAAAGGATTATCATTAACAGGATCTGCACTGTGCTGAAGATTGCAGAAGTATAGCCTGACAATGTAATGTATTGCCCATGTAGAAATCCCTTTAAAGTGATTTATTTACAAAAAGAAACCCATTAAATTTCACAGCAGTGTTCATGTTTGTTGTAATTTGTATTCACCTTACCATGGACTGCCTCCTTTTTTTCTTGGACTATTACACTGCCTGGATAGTAGTATTACATAAGATAAAACCAGAAACACAGGAAAGTGACTTATACCAGGATAGACTATCAGGCCATCTACCAATATTTTATACCCTCATTGACCAAGTGGCACAACAGAATTTCAAATAGAGGTCTGTCTGTTCTTATGTCTGATCCTAATTGGACTGATTGGAGATGCCATAAATTGTATCCACATACTTTCTTTACACAAAGCAAAATAATGCTTCTGAATAAGGAGGAATTTTTGCAGTAAATATTCTGATTTTGAACTTTTTTAATATGCTTGGCAACCCGGAATGCATATGGCAAAGACCAGAGGAACAGGGATATAATCTGAACCAATTTAGTGACCTAGGTCTGAAAACTGGAAGAATCAGTGGAGTAGTGGGAAATTATTTGGGAGGAATGCCTACTATTTTTTTTATTACTTTTTACTTTTTATTAACTTTTTATTATTTTATTATAGAAAATTGTATACTTTTATTGATTATATATTATATAATTAATATTACTTTATTACTATTACTACTATTACTATTACTATGACTACTACTAATACTATATAACTCACATTAGTATAACTGCTGATCTATCTATCATCTATTTATCTACCATCCCTGTCATCTCTGGCTACTTAGCTAGCCAACTATCACATTGGTCTAATGGTACTTAGGCCACAGATATGGCATAAACTATTTCACTGAGAAGGGGCTACAATATCATTAATCCCATACATTTAAACTGCCCAGTGAGAATCAACTATTCAAAGTTTTTTTTTACATCTACCATGAAACCCACCCTCTGTCTTTTGCTCAGCACCTGGGAGATACAGTGCCCAATTTTGCATAGATAAAATCTCTGATTTTATAATTCATAATTTAAACAGCCATCATTGTTTCTTTGGGTCCTATTTCTGTTGTATTGTATGCTGTTCTATTAGACCATAACAAGAAAAGTCACTGTTTACTTCTGTTTGCTTAATATATTAAAGGGCTTAATAATAAGCCCTTTAATCTGTTGCCAACAAAGTAGAATCTTTGATATTAATGTTGGTTAGTGCCTTAATATGATTTCTGTTGATTTAAAATACACATTTTAGTAACACAATATAATATCTTTTCTCTCATTATCTCCTCTTGATTTTCTAGCAATATAAGATATTATAAAGTAAATCCTCTTCTAAACCTGTGGCTTTCATAGTCAGTTTTCAAAAGCAAAAGGCCCAGTTGGGAAATACAAAAGTTATTTTCATTATCTGGATGCATCCCGTTGATTATACCTCAAAGACTGCAAATCAGTCATTCATTCTCCCTTTTTCTCTCTCTCACACATGTTGATGTGCCCAATGGGCACATAGTAATTTCATGAAAGGTGTCTATGCTTGAAATGTGTTTGAATAGGTGTCTATGCATACATACTGGACTTCTTCACACTGTATTTTTTTTTAACTTCAGTACTTTTGCTTCCTCGTTGTCCTTTCCCAAAACTGGGGAAAAAAAACCATGTCTTTGATTTTCCTCATAGAGATATAATAACCTTGTTAAATTGGGGACCCTTTATCTTCTCTGCAATATCAATTTGCAAGAAAATATGCAATATTTCTCAGTTTAAGGATAGCATTTGACTATTGATTGGTCTGTTTGGGAGCTGCAATACAAAATGGGCAGGTTAGAAAAATACACGCATGGAAAAAATATTTTAATGTTGTTTTATATTAAAGTAATTAAAAACAGCCAATATGATTTATCCTTATGCATTTAATTACTCATTACTGTGAATCTAATCAGGTACAAACTGAGAACATCATCTCAATGCAAAAAAAAAAGGCAATAAGAGTAGTGAAAGCGATTAAGCCATCCCTATCATCCCAATCAATATAATCATGAGAAGAAGAGAACAATATTATTCCAAAACAAAGAAATCTTCAGTGAAACCTATAGCCCAAGAATGACTGACAGTATACACAAGTTAGACAAGGTAACCATGAAAACTCTCAGCACATTAACCCCAAAGGGACAAATTAAAAAATATGAACCAAAAGGATGAGAAGCATCACATACCTCTACAGACATCCCAAAATACAGAAGCTTGACATGCTGCTTTGACCTATCATATTGCTACCAATGATCCCTATATACAACTTATCCAAGAACTGCCAAAAAAAACCAACCTCCAACATTTAATAGATGGATGAAAACACTCCATCAGTTCATCACTTTAATACTTTGAAAAAAATGAAAGATTAATGAAAGAAGAGAGCAAAATCAGGATATCCTTTGACAATACAGCTTCCTCTTGATTGACCCAAATCACATTTTTACTATGCAACATTGCCAAACCAATTAAGCACAGGAAAATTGAAATACCAAAATTTATGGAATACACAGTCTCAGCCTATGTACTTTCACTCTGACAATCAAATTTAGAAACTGATCAAAGGAATTCTAATGGACTTCCCCATCTCAGCACTCATAGCCGAGGCAGTAATGTAATGATTAGGAACTACAATTTTCCCACTAATTCAGCCCTCAATGTGCATCTACTATCTAGATGCACTTTCATCATTACCAAAAGTAAGAGTTAGAAACTATATACAACTTAATCAAGCCCAAAATAATTTAATTCAAATTGATATGGAAAGGCAAAAACAGTAAACCAACCATTTCTAAATATTCTCAGAAGAAGCAATAATACATATTGAATCACCAGAAGACAATCCATATAATCCACACAGTCTTCAAGTAGAGCAGTACTACTCATCAGGACATAAAAGGAGCTTTGTAAGGCCTCTATTCTATTCAGGTGAATCTTACCACATGGTAATGCACCACAATCATAGTTTAAGTAAATTACATTCAGGTTGTTTTTCAATTGCAGTAGATATCTGCATAGTTTCAACTAACCAACATCATCACAAACATTGCAGCCCACAAAATGGATAAGTCTGAATATAATAGAAATCTGGGATCCATCAAATGGTTACTCCAAACATTTGGAATATTGGTGGAAAACTACACCACAAAGAATACTATGTAATATTAGTGACTTAGTATCAAATGAAGACGTATCAGAAGTAATCTACAAAGCAAGATGGAGGAAGTGTGAATACTGCTACATAGGACAAAAAAGCAGAAGACTAGCAAAACATATTCTCAAATACCAGCCAGCTAAAACAATGTTACTCTGGTAAAGTTTTTTCATGCAGACCATGTTAGACATAACTTCAAATGTGAAACAACAGAAAACTTAAAGTAAGCCAGATCACAAAAATTCAAAACTTCAAACTTCAAAGCATAGTACTTCAACATAATTAATCAACATATAGACTTGAATCCTTTTTATGGAGCCATCAAAAGAAAGACCCAGTATTTCTCTTATCACAGAACAATCAACCAACATCTAGATAAACTTGGTGTACTTATCAACTGAACACCTAAAGCCAAACTACAATTCAGCAATGACAGGGGGGGTGTTTTCCAACGAGCCATCCTGTTATACCACTATCAATACCACCAGTACAAGGAAGCAGCCATCACAGAGATAAGATTGAGCCACCATCTTGTTGGCCAAATAAATAATCTACCTATAACAAGGCACCAATCATTTGCAAAACAACATCTATCTACAGAACCATCTTATGCGCAAGTCAAGTAAAACAAACGAATGTACAATTCTGTCACTCCTCCAAAACTCTTGCTCTTAATAATATTACCCAGTAGATAATGAAATATCTGGGACCCAGAAAAACAAAGTGTAAGGGCCCGTCTCAGCTACCTTCCTAAGAAAATAAAACTCTTGAAACAGTTTGTATTTCAAAAGGAACTTTTACTGAGAGATAGTGATTACAGAGAAGTCAGGCAGAGTCTGAATTCAGGAGTGAAGCATTAGGCTCAATTTTCCTCTCAACCCCCATCCCCAATGCCCTATCTGTAACCAATAAGCTGCTGCAAAGAATCTTCCAGGCTGGATGGTGAGAAGAGGTTATCCTCGGAGTACTGCAACCTTAAAAACCCAACAGGAAGTGGCAGAGAGGGAGTCAGTGCTGATGAACACTTCCCTCCCCCTGCCCCAATTCCCAAGCATAGAGCAAAGTGAAAGCATGCAAACCATTCCACCCACAGTGCCTCCCCCCGCCACAGAATGGCAGCATTCTGATAGGGACCTGACCCAAAGTCCAAAAAACTCATAATGATCATGTCAATACTGAGCTACACAAGTTCACTACAAATACAATATTTTCCGCCCCCCTCATGTCTTGACATTATAATTTTTGGAAGGCTTTGAGAATCACATTTGGGCTGTTTTCATCTTTTCATCTCAGATGTATGTATATGAAATGTGTGAAGATGTAGGAAGAGATGTATGAACTTTGCTTTTCAAAACAACTCCATCACTCACTCCATGTAATGCAGTTTAGCAAGCAACTTTCAGCATCACCAGTATTGCTATCCTCCATTCCCCAGATAAGTAAGCAGCTATATGCAATAGACATTCCTGCCCCATGAGAGATCTTGAGCCCATATATCTATATTTGCATACGTACAAAGACATTATGGCGCATTATGAATAGCAGTATATATTATTTAACCATAGCTTGTGGCATACTCTCAATATTATGAAAAATATAAAGGATCATATTCTTAGAAGTCATGACTTGCTATCTCAGCCGTATGCAATTTATAAGCATTTTTTCTCAATGCACATTTTTGTACGCTGTCTTTGTAGACATTTTTTAAAAATAAAAATATGTTTGCATCCATTCAGACCGTAAAATATTCTATACTGGCAGACTATGCATTTCTGTTTGAAAATAAATTTAAGCTGAATTGATTGAAAATTTGTATTTTTGCACTTTTTGCTTTTAGATTGTGACTTGTATCACAAAATTCAGAAAACTACAAACTGATTTTGTGTGTGGATTGTGGAAATGCAAATGGAGCAAATGTGGGCTCAACACAGGGCAGAATCCCCATGCTCCTGACACTTAAAGTTACCCAATGAAATGACACAGTAGTGGTGGTAGTTTATTTCTCCCTATAACTAAAACCAGATCCTCTGTGCAGCTCTGCAAATGTGAAAAAGGAAGATTTAAAGGCAAGCAGTTATAACTTCCTATTGATTTCAGCGAGTTAAGTTCATGAATAGTTTTTTCTGGATTGCTCTCATTATGCTATTTTCTTTCATTACACTGCAATAATAATTTAAATGATCAATAAAATTAGGTTGTTTAAAATTAATTACCAAGCCATTTAATTGGTATTTCAGTAGTCACTACTAAAATGACAAAAACTGTGCAACTGTCTACAAGCAATTTGGAAAGAGGAGAATGGGAAGAAAAAAAAGAAACAGAAAAGGAGAATTTACTATTTCCCATCAATTTATTTGATTTATATCCCAATGTATGTCCTAGGTACCTTTTTTAATAAATATGATCCAATAACAGTTATGGTGGTGAGAAATTGTGAAGCCCCAATTTCTCAATATGAGAAAAAAAAAGAATCTGGATGGAGAAGGCTGAAAGGGGCACAAATACAAGAAACTCAGAGATGATAGAGTTAATGAATGATGACTGGATTTTCTTGGGAAGATCGATGGACTTTGGAGAATGGATTTATTATATCTAATAAAAAAAGAATCGACAAGAGATGCTGTGTTTTTTCTTTACAGGACATTGTACAGGACATTTCTGGACATTGCAACGATATTTACAACAGAGGCCTAAGACTCTGTTGGGGAATGAAATGCAATTGTTGGGAAAGACCCTAATCAAAATTTTAAGGACAAATGTTATTATTAAGAATCAAATGAGGATATTTGATCCTGAACATGTCAAAGACAACAATTGTTATGATTTGTAGTAGACAAGCAGCTGTGGTAGACTTTCTATGAGTTAATCATAATAATAGATTGTTAACAGAGAACTTTGAAATTTAAATTTACTCTTGATTTACCTGTTAACTTTTCCCCCTTATATATAGTAGATAGGTGACAGGTTAAATGTGTTGCAAATAGATATGTAGAAGTTTATAAATTGTAGCCCTACTTTGCAATACATTTTTGTGGCAATGAATTTAACAGCATTCAGCTAGGGGTGATAATATCCGTATACATGTTTTTTGTCTTTTGTCTTTTTTATTACACTTTCTGTTTTATCTATTTTTGTTTTTGTACAAATTCTTTTTTTTGAAGCTTGTATTTTAACTTTTTGAATAAAATAAAAAATATTGCAAAAGAAAAAAGAATAGTGCTAAAGTAATGTCAAAGTGTCTGTTTTTAAAGCTTACAACCAGCAAATGGGAAAATCTGTGTAGACGGAAGAATACTATGCAATAACTTGAACTTTAGAAGTGCTGCTGCAAAACCAACAAGTTGAGGTTGGTGCCTAATCCATTTTCATTAAATTAGTTTGTTTTCTAATAATGTAGCTTCCTAGGTTTTCTTGAAATCAGTGAACTTATAAACCATCAAGACAACTGCTGGTGTATTATGGAAATTTGAAAGCTTTAGAAAACATTTAAATCTAATTAGTTTACATAATATCTAAAAACTGTGCACATTTGACCAACTTGTCAAATGTAACTTGTAGGTGCACTTTTAATGTTATTTAGCCTGGCACCTCCCAACTATTGTGTTCAACTCTGCTGTTGGACCAAAGGTGTTTTTTCAAGAGGCAACTGGACTTTCTGTTTTTTCTTTGAAGACATTTCGCTTCTCATCCAAGAAGCTTCTTCAAGTTGGATGAGAAGCGAAACAGCTTCAAAGAAAAAAAACAGAAAGTCGACTTGCCTCTTGAAAAAGCACCTTTGGAATAACCTTGACCTGGATGACTGAGAATCTCCATAGACACTCTGCTGTTGAAGAATCCAAGTTTCATATATTTTGTCATTTAGATTGACACGAAAGACTCCATCTCTTTCTCCATCCAACTTGAAAAGGAAAGCAGCTCATTACAATGGATGATAATCATTTCAGTATTTGAGTTAACAGATTTTTTTAAATCTCAAAACTGTATATCCTTATAGAGAATGTGAAGGAATAATACTTTCTCTGTTATAAGTATCTTATGTTGTTTTAAATCCCTGAAGCCCATTTCAAAGCATAGATCTTTAGTTCTTCTCTTGGGTTCAGATTTAGTTAGAATTGATTTTTCATACAATGTCATATGGAAAACCATTAACTGCATAAATGTGATCTATGTTGGTATAAATATACCTGAGTGCCTTTTCTGAGTATCTTTTCCAAAGCCTTTATTACTATGTTACTAAGTGCTAGTTTGTGATGTATTTTCTTACTTCTGGCTCCTTTACTTTTGATCATCAATCCTGAAATTCAGAACATCTCTACCACTTCAAAATCCTCAAACCTAAGGCCGGTTACTGTACATGTTGTCATCTTTATATTTAATTGTAGTGACATTCTTTCACTCTGCTCTTTGACTTTCATTACTAGAAATTCCAAATTGTTTGCATTTTCAGCTATCAGTAGAATCATCAGTGCAATACAGCACAACGTTGTTGTTCCTTCCTCTGGTTTAAAAATCTTGCTCATCTTCTTGCAACTGAGCTTTGTTTAATCAATATTCAGCATATAGCAGTGATGGCGAACCTATGGCACATGTACCATGGGTGACATGGAGAGCCATTTCTGAGGGCATGCAAGGTGTTGCCCTGTCAGGTCTTGTGCGTGCTGGCCAGCTGATTTTTGGCCGTTTTTCACCCTCCAGAGGCTTCAGGAGCTTTTAGGGAAGTCTCTGGAGTGGGAAAAACAGCCCAATAGGCAAACCGGAAGTCCTATTGGACTGTTTTTCACCCTTTAGTCTAGAGGCTTCAGGAAAGCCTCCTGAAACCTCCGGAGGGAGAAAAATAGCCCAATATGGGATGCATGCGGGGGGATGCATGCATGCACAGTGCAGTGTGCATGGGGGGGAGGTTGTGTGCTGGCATGTGTGTGTACGCTAGCGCATGTGTGCTGCCATTTTTGGCACACAAGAAGAAAAAGGTTTGCCATCACTAGCATATAGGTTGAAAAAACAAAAGTATACAGCCTTATCTTACTTGATTGCTGATCTGTTTGTTTTGCCATTTTCTGCCAAAACTATGCATGTAGATTTTGAATGTGGACAATTAAAATTCTTGTATTCCCATCCCCCCCCAGCCACCACCCAATGACATTTCACATCAGGAATCTTTTGACTTCTTTAATTATCTGGCATACATAAGATATAGTATCTCTTGTTCCTTAAAAAAAAAACTTATTGGAGTTATGGCATCTCCCTTAACATGTCGCATTTTAATCTTTGTTGGATAAGCCTATATTTTATTTTGATAATGTGCTTAATTAATGATATTGTGCAATGAAATGCACTTGATTAACTTTCCTTTTTCTTGAAATTGGCATGTAAGCTGACCTCTTTTGATCTGTTGGCTGCATGTTGTTCTCCACATTTGCTGACATAATTTAGTTAGAAGCTTGGCTGATTCTACCTCCGCTGCTTGTTATTTTCTGTAGATATTCTATTAATTTCTGTAGAATTCCAACTTTGTGATGACTGGAGTACTGCTCTAACTTCATTTTATTACCACTAGCAGTTCTTGTAAATAGTGATTACCTTCTAAAGTTGACCTCGCTACTATGCAGAATTTCAGTCTACATCAGTTTTTGATACCTTTACAGATGTTGTCATATTATTGCTTCTTATGTATTCTATGCTATGCTATGCTTTGCTATGCTATGCTAGGCTATGCTAGGCTAGGCTATGCTAGGCTATGCTAGGCTATGCTAGGCTAGGCTAGGCTAGGCTAGGCTAGGCTAGGCTACACACACATGCACAAATAATTTAATGGCTTTATCTAATCACCACCAGGGCCTGATGTCATTCTTCCAAGTCCTTTTGTACTCAATTTGCCTGTAAACAGCCCCTCACAAAGTTCCAATAAATGAAAGTCTGGCAAAGTCACCGACCAAAACACCAAATCCAAGCAGGATTAAAAACATGTTTCAAAATGTATGAGTTTGCATGTAGAGTGAGGGATTATTATAGACCCAAGATCATTGAGAAGCAACAATTTGAACCTGCATATCCATTTTGTAGTCTCACGTATTAAGTGCGCCTCCTGCTTCATCACACTTTTTTTCTTCATAATATATGTATATGTTCTTTTTTCAGTGGAAGCTGGGTTTAAAAAAACAACAACTAATTATTACAAAGAAAACTTCTGCTGGTACCAAGGTCTTCTTAGGGCTGCAGGTTTACTAAGAGCCGTTGTTATCTAAATCCAGCATGCTATCTATCTAGAAATTATATTTACATAATTTGGGAGGGATGTTTTCTGAAATTAAAACACCACTACCTAATGTTTCTTCTACAGCTTCTATTTCCATCAATTATATTGGATTTATAGAGCTCTGTGGCTTCATTAGTCATCAAAATTTATCTCAGTAAGGCTACACAAGAAACATAATTCAAAGTTAAAGTAAAATCAGATCAAGGACTAAATTGAATTTAAATTCTATCCAAGACTAGGTACTGAATTAATTTTAGGTTTCATCTTTGTGCACAATAAATTGATTAAAGAACTAAATCTGTGAATACAAAACTGATTCAGGTTATTAAAACATTGAAATAATTTAAGCAATCCAAACTAAAGGGCAATTACAAGGAAATGGAAGATGTAAACTTGAAAAGTAACCTCTTATATTTCCAGAAAGGGAAAAAGTCCTCCGAACAAACAAAGTTGCTTAGATTTGTACAAGAAGAATTTGTGTGAGAGGAAGTTTGAGCAACTCAGTCCAGCTTTAAAAACAAAAACATGGGGAAGGGCATTTCAAAGAGGTTACATTTTAATTAACTTATGTAACTGAGGGCAGAAATATCCTCTTATAACTTTCAAGACTCATTATTTACCCCAGTGTACCATTAAAGATGCCTTATGAAAGTCCATGTTATTCCTTGGAGCTACCAGCTGCTAGTGGTTTGACCATAGATGACTATCCACTTATTATGATTTGTTATAACACCTATTTAAAACTTTAAGGGGCGCTTCATGTGAGAAAGTTTTGTGTAAAATACCCCTTTAAAATGGCACTTCAGATTTTAAAGTAATATGATCCATCCTACTTCTAATAACTGACAGTTCCAACAATTGGAGGAATCTATTGCATGACCTGAATCTCGCCCTACTTTTCACCATGATGCTTGAAGTATCTCTGGGGATTCTCAATCACCCAGGTCATAATTGTCCCAAAGATACTTTTTCTAAAAGACAGTTGCACTTTTCTGGTTCCCCTTCACCCCCTCACCTCACCCCCAAAAACAAGAAGAAAGTCCAGTTAGCTTTTGGAAAAAGCACCTTTGGGACCTGCTACTTGAAGCTTCAGAAAGGACTTCTGTATTAGCTAAGGCAACACAAAATTTCAGCCAAAAAAATTGTGCCTGCTTATCTGATTGAGAATTGTGTTGCTCCAGGGCACAAAACATCTTAATTAAGAGAAAAGGTTGCCTCACCCATTATTTGGAAAGAAGATATATGATCTGGTGATAGAGTGGGGGAAAATAACTGTGAAATTAGGGTGAATGAAAAGGTGGTGATGCAAAAAAATGCATTTTGTCTCTATCCACAACACTATCATTATTCATCCCCCAGGATGTTAATGTACATGTGTGAGGACAGGTTACTAGGAGAGACAGAAGAGCAAGAGGAAGAAGAGTTGGGTAATGTCAATAGTGGAACAGCAACTGTAGTTCTAGAGGGTGGGTAGTAAGTTGGCTAATGGAACTGGTTCTATGGTGTAGCAATGGAAGGTTTGGATAGCAGAGCAGTTAGAGATGGTTGAGAACAACAATGAGAAGAGCACATCTAGCAGGAATGTCCAGGAATGAAAGATATTAGCAGCAAGGTCAGCAACCATAAGCCGACAAAAACTCAATAAAGGAAGGAATGATAGGCCAACCAGAAAAGTACAAAAAAAATTCCAAGTAACTCCACCTGGTTAGCACCTAAGCCTCAGCCTGAAGGTTCTAGCACCACAGGTTGCCTGGTCCAGTAAAATCAATGTGAACTAACTCCAAATTGCTCTCTACCTCCCACTATTGCAGACAATTTGCAAAAGGGGTTTCTAGGAAATGGAAATGGAGTGTGGGAAGAGGAATCTTATGATCTTTTTTCCCATATGATCAGAAGAGACCCAATGTTCAAACAGTCTATTCGCAATAGATGCTGCTCCATAGAATACTGGCAGAGAGATGCAGAAACTGAAAGTTAATAATAAAGGGGAAATCATTAGAAAAAGAATAGATAAAAGGCAGCTTAAAAAGTCAGCTAACTTGTAGCTAACACACAATGCACAATTTATGACCTTATAGTCCTAAAGAACACAACAACAACAACAACACAGAAGGCAATAAAATGGCACCATCTCTGAATTATCATAACTTATAATAAACATACTGCTTGTTACTACCAGAAATGGACAATACAGGAATGAATGATCACAACTTTAGAAGAACACAAATTTAAGGTCTATTTAGACTACTCCTATTGGATGCAAAAAAAAAAAATCATCCCCAGGCATTGTTATACAACTTCTGTTTGATCATATTCAGTGAGTGAAGGCCTATCAGTTCACTGGGCAATTAGGCGAGTGTCATGTTGTTCTTACCATTAGGAAGTTTCTTGTAACATTAAACTGGAATTTGCTTTCTTGCAACTTTAATCCAGTATTCTGTGTCCAGCACTCTGGAGCTATATCAAACAAGCCCTTGTCTTCTATATAACCTTTCAGATATCTGAAGACTGTTATCATACTCTATGTTTCTGTCTCCAATTTTCTCAAGTTGAAACATTCCCCATTTGTTCAAAATTTCTTTAGGTTTTAGTCCACTATCATTCTTATTGCTGTTCTCTTATTCCAATTTGTCAGACTCTTTCTTAAAGACTGGTGTCTGGGACTGGACAGAACACTGAATGCAAAATAAAGTGGAATTATTTTGTAACTTAGAAAGTATATTGTTAATGAAATCCAAAATCTAACTAGTCTTTTTGATATCTACATAATATTGCTGATTCAGGTTACATGTACAATCAATTACTATCCACAATCGTTTTTACAAGTACTATAACTAAGTCAAGTATTTTCCATTCTATACCTGTGCGACTGATTTCTGATTCATAAGTGAAGGACTTTTCATTCAGTCTCTACATTTTATTCTGCTATTTTCATCGCATTTCTCCAAGCTCTCAAGATTATTTTGAATTTTATTTCCTTCTTCTAGAGTAAAGTGTATTACCGACTGCATCCAATTTTATTTCAGCTGCAAATATGATAAGTACTGCCTTCAACACTGCATCAAAATTGTTATTAAAAATGTTGACGAGTTCAGAGCCTTATGTATCCCAGTTTGATGAGGAACAGTTTATGAGCACTCTTGAGTAATGAGTTGTGCCTCTTCTGATATTTTGCATGTTCACATATGCATCAAAGCTTCATGCCATATAGAAAAATACTGATCCATCAGTTTCATTGCTTAGAATATGTATCCTACCACTAGCCCCATTGATAATCCTTATTGGGGATAATATTTACATGGATTCTGCCATTTTTATAATCCAGCATAACCTGAATCCAATAGCTACTCTCTATAACCATGATGGCGAACCTAGGGCACACGTGCCACAGGTGGTACGCAGCACCCTCTCTGTGGGCATGCAAGCCGTTGCCCTGGTTCAGCTCTGCCACGCATGCATGCATGTCTCCTGCTGGCCAGCTGGTCATTGAGTGTCTGCTGCACATGCATGGTGGTGGGGTGCATGTGGGGGGGCACATGTGCATGCACAGGGGGAATGTGCAGGGGGTTGTCACACACACACTGTATTTTGGGGGTTCGGGCACACATGCACTTAGGGCACTCGGTCCGGAAAACGTTAGTCACCACTGCTCTATAATAACTGGAAAATATCTGATTTTATGGCATGCTGAACTTCATGCAGGTCTTTTCTCTTCAAACATTACATCCACTTAACTAAAAGTATACTTTGCTTCCACTGGAGTAGAAGCAAACACAAATTGCTATCCTACCATACAGTATATATCACTAGCATTGATGATGTTATCTGGTTTGGATCAGAAAATGTCTGTAAGAAAGCAAGCAAGCCCAGAGAGCATCAAGGACTTCCCTTGTCAACCCTGAGCTACAAATATTCTCTTTTATTAGTATATATATATTACACCTTTAAAAATGCATCCAAATTAATTTCAAATGATGAGAGGCTGAGTATTACACATGCTACAGTTTCCTGGAATTCAGTGTTTATTCTTTCAACTGAGCTAGAAAAATAGATTTTTCTATTTCTCTCTTTCCTGAATATAGAAAGATATTGTTTGTTTGCTTCTCTCCCCACTCCTTGAGATCCTTAGTGGTGCATGTTATTGCTATGTGTGTCACTGCTGCTGCTGTCATCTCTGGCCAATTTTTCATATCAGATTCCTTCCCATTATGCCTTTTCCCCATGCACACTTGAGTAACATGTTGTCAAGATTCCATATTTTTAGGCAGGCAAACTCTCTTGCATCTGCAGTGGGGTATGGTGACAGGAAGGAAGGAAGGAAGGAAGGAAGGCTTTATTTCTTATATAGTAATTTCATCGACTTACTGAAACATGGAGAGGTCATTTCTGATTTATATACGGCAAATGCTGCTGAGATTATGGCTAGCTAGAGCCATTAAATCCAGTTCAACTCATCTGGGTACTCAACTTATTGTCAAGTGACAATAATCTTTCCAGCTTAGTTTAATTTCTTAAAGCTCAGTCTCTTGCAATACTTATTCACCTTTCTTCTACTACTAAAGATAATTGAAAAATAACTTCTCCTGTCTTCTCACTTCAACACAATCAGTGCTGAATTATTGATGTCTGTAGACAATATTGTATGGAGCTTTGTACTATGCTGATTTGTGGGTCTGCTATCTCATTCTCTTTGTATTCAGCTGAGGCTAATTCACAAAATCATGATCATGATTTTTTTTCCTCTTTGAGATGAGCAGGCTTTGCACTTGTTACTTGTGAGACTGTGCTATAAATTGGAATTTGCTGTATTATTTGTCAACCTGCTTTTGGAATCCCTTTGAAATGGCAGATCTTGAATGAGAAACTTTTGCAGACAGACATGGATTCCCCAAGTGTTTTATTCTTTTATTTATTTTCAATAGAATTCTGATGAGGACATGGATGCTTATGTGATACAATTAGGTTCTCCAATGGAAATAATTCTTAATACAGTATTATATATGTACATTCAGTAACAAAACCATAGAAATGCAAACTTTTGAATTCTCTATCAATAATTTCCTACACATATAGGTATCTAAAGAGCAATGAGTTGGTTAGTTGGTTGCCCTCTAACTCCCCCTCCTTGAGAGGGTTGGTACACACTAACTTTATTACACAGCAGTACAGTTTGAAATAAATTTTCATTCAACAAAAATTAGATAGGTGGAAGTCACCAAAATGAATTAAAACTAGTACAAACTGTCAAAACACATTAAACAACCAACAATTCTCAAAGCATGAGTATTTATGTGGACCAAAATATTCATCAGTATACATGAGTGTCCCCTGAACTGATAGGTTTCCCAATAAGTGTTGCAAGGATAAACAAGTTCTTACAATCAGTACTGAACAGTCAGAACTGTTGAAAGAATTTATTTGCTTGAGTTCCCATAAGAGCCAGTTTGAGTCAAAGACCCTCAGACCTTTTTTCAGTTTGAATATTTTTGCCTGGAAAAACAAATTAACAGCTGAAGCTTCTATTCATCTAATTAGCGATATATTTTACATATTCCAGAAATGTCACCATAGCACTTTTACTGAGTCAGTATCCTCTACTTTTAAAAAGAGAAAATGAATATTTTCACATAGGCCATATTCTTCCTTCCTTGCAAATGTGATCAAGATTAGTGTTTGGAGACCAAACAAAAACACATAGTGCATGTAAACTTACCGGTACTTATGAACAGATGCTGATACAGTTCTACAGAGGAAATATTGAGTCTGTCATCTGCACCTCTATAACTGTCTGGTTTGGTTCTGAAATCCTGGTGGATTCTAGACCATTTTTCTTTTCTAGCTTTTCTCTACACATAAAATTGTGTCCAGTTCTGTTTAGATAGAGAAATGGGTTCTGAGCTCTTTTGTAAAGTTGTCTTTCTTACAGTTTATTAGGTTAGATAAAATAAAATAAAATTTGAAAATCTTTTAAATAACTTTTTTTCTGAGCAGTTCAGGCTTTAAACTGGTGGTGAGAAAACATTGGCAATCATGCAATTACAGTAATTTGTATTTAGGGTTATATGAATATGATTTGTCCTGATTTGTCTGAGCTAGCAATAACCACAAAATGTGTTGTAGAAAGCTTGGGGCAAAATTTCCAAATGTGGTAATTTGTTCTGAGCTGTTTTGCACTCTTTCCATTTATATGATTTAATTTCCTAGCATGTGATCAGGAAGCACCATTCTGTATCATTTGAAAGGTCTACAGTATTTTGAAAACATTTCCATTTAAAACATGTTAAAATTGCCTAGTTTGGATGTTACTTAAGAATGAGTGACAGGCTTCATTTAAATAGATGAACAGCTGGTGCATCAGTTAAAGCTGATGAAAAGTCCTGACAAGATTCGTGTTTCCATTGACAGCATCATAAAGATTCCAAACTGTACAAACTGTTTCTGTGAGTCTACAATCTAAGATATTTCTCCTGTTGTTTTAATGTGTTGCATTAAAATTTGCAATTGTAGTCTGCTGAGCACAATGCATAAAATGATACATACAAAGAAAATAATGAATAAATATATCATGAATTGGACGTCTCTCATTCATGTTTCTGATCAGTACCATCCACTTTCTTTATGCTGGTGGTTTGGAAGTTTAAGGATATCTGTTGGGATGACTACCAGGAATAGAATATAGCAATGAAAGAATACAATTTGATCAAAATAGAATAGAATAAAATAGAATAACAGAGTTGGAAAGGACCTTGGAGGTCTTCTAGTCCAACCCCCTGCTTAAAAACTTCCAGTGTTGGAGCATTTACAACTTCTGGAGGCAAGTTGTTCCACTGATTAATTGTTCTAACTGTCA
>JANHFT010007919.1:146248-157356 GCA_032467955.1 Pseudoxenodon macrops | reverse complement strand
AAGAAGAAGAAGAAGAAGAAGAAGAAGAAGAAGAAGAAGAAGAAGAAGAAGAAGAAGAAGAAGATGATGATGATGAAGAAGAAGAAGAGGAAGAAGAAGAAGAAGAAGAAGAAGAAGAAGAAGAAGTAGTAGTAGTAGTAGTAGTAAACATACATTAACAGATATTTAAATATGTGTCATCCCCTCCCCTTTTTTATCTACCCCATCCCAGGCTTTGCCTTTTTGACATGAAAAGTTGAAAGTCATGAATATTCAACTCTGAGGAGAGCATAGCAATATTTCTGAGTGACAAGAAATGACTCACCATTTACTGTTTTTTTGAGTCCTCAGTTATTGATTGTACTTAAAATGCCACTGGGTCAGCCTTTATGAAAGAAGCAGTCTTTTAATAGCAGTTGTCTTAATTTTGTTTTTCTGTTCTAACATTTGGTTTAGCAGTACAGTAACAATGGAGTAAATGCCATTATTGTGAGATCCATATTATTATTTTTCTTTGTGAAGAAAGATCATGAGGTTAAGACTGTGATTAATTTATAGGCAGATAAGAAAAATATTAGCATGCTACCTTGTTATTAAGTCTAACAATAATTCCCTAAAGATTAGCAAGTTACTGAAAAATCTGAACGTTTCATCTTATCATTTTATTGACAGACAGACAGACAGACAGACAGACAGACAGACAGACAGACAGACAGACAGACAGACAGAGACAAACAGATGGGGGGAGGAGATTTGTCATAATTTGACACAGCCAAGAACGGCATGCTAATTTTTAAATGTTTGTCATAGCAGAAAAGAGAGCCATATCTAACTTGGCATAGAGTTCACAGGGTTTTTAACATTCTGCATTAATTTCAAAGTTCAACTCAATATGATGTTAAATGTATCACCTCACTCCTTGTGAATGTTGGCCAATGAGAGTATTTTAAAAAAAGGCTTCGAAGCAGTAATTTTCATCCTTGCTTTACAGTTTTGATTTGTTTTGCTTTGCATCACCGAGGACCACAACACAACCGAATTAAACTGCCCTTTTTCAGCAAAAGCAACTTCTGGTATTTTTTTTTTTAAAGTTTGCATTACAAACTATGATAAATTTTGTGTCCTATCTTGTGGACATTTGGAAGATGTATGGAATTCTCTTCAAACTTACATCATTATCCCAAATTAGGGTCTGCACTGCAGCCTTTTCTGGGCAAAGACTCACATGTAGCCTTTGAGAAGTATGCTAGGGCTGTAATGAAAAAATAATGGGTAAAGCAAAGAGGCAAATTAAATATAACAGGATTATATACATATTTATGTAAAATGAAAACTAAATAGAAATAACATCATTCTATTCCCAAGTTTTTTACTTAATAATGTTGAAAGAGTCATATTGGTAACAATGTTTAGTAGTCTGAAAGCTGCTGCCAAGACTCCTGGGGCCTTTGGTTGTGCGTTGTAAGCTTTTAAATTGATTGGAGGGAAAGGGAACGTATACAATCATATATAGTTACTTTGCAATTTTTTGAGGTGGCAATTAGTTTTACAGTATTGTCCCTTTGCCTTTTCTTTACTAAATATCAACAACATGACATTTCCTAGTGGATTGAATGTGAAAGACATATTTATGTGAATGGCTTGTGAGGTAGTCCAGAGAAGAAGCATTCCCAGAAATATTAAGTTTATTTCATTAGAAGGTTATATTAACAGAATCTTGCAAGTCTGAAAGTATATTTATCTCCTGTCACTTTTAGAATCAAAGAAACTGTGGAGAAGCACTTCTGAGATGTTTGCTACATCCACATTCCTTCTGCAGGTTAATCTACTTCTTGTTTGACTGTTGCCTTGGCTTTTTCTATATCTCCCAAGGTTTTTTTCCACATACCATCACAAAGACACATATTGCAACAGAATCTATCAACTACCATGAATCCAATGATGTACATATTTATTACAAAACATGGGAATTTATATCAGGGAAGTGATGTAAAGGAGTTATTCCTTCACATGAAGGAGTCATTGCTGGGTCTTCAGTAAGCCTCCTATTTCTCCTGAGATGTTCTCCTTAGACAATGGGATGGTATAATGAAACATTTTTTGTATTATAAAATGTTTAAAAATAACATTTAGAACATGGCATGAATATTATCTTTATTGATTATGGCTTCTGTCTCTGGGTTTTACTCTTTCTACTAAACTTTGTTTTTCCTAACATGCAGGATTGTGATTATGTCCTTATTTATTTGATAAGACAGAATATCCATTGCTTTCAAATTCTGTAACTGGAAGAATAAAAATTTATTTTAGATACAGACTCTGGAACACCTGTTCAAATTCTATCCCTAAAGCTATAGGGCCTTGAAGTTATTACTTTCGGCAAAACATTAATGCAATGACAATTTTTCATGGAATGGTATATTAAATCTGCCACATTCTGCAGTTATTTGCAGATGTTTGACTGTATGAATTTGAACAAGAAAGAACCCAATGCATTTCACAGCCAAATTTTTCAACTAATTAAGAACCCAATAGTCACATATATGAAGAGAAACAAAGAGCTGAGAGCCAGTTTGGTCTAGTAGTTAAGGCACCAGGTTAGAAAGTGGGAGGCTGTGAATTCTAGTCCTGCATTAGCCATGGAACCCATTTGGGTGATTTTGGGTAAGTCCTTCTGTGTCAGCCCAATTAATTTCATAGTTTTGTGGGGAAAATAGGAGGAGGAAGGTACGTTGGATATGTTCACCACCTTGATTTTTTTAAATTATTGTACTAACTGAATATATCTATTTATTTATTTATGTTCATTTATTTTCTTTGTCAAACATATATATGATTACAGACAAGTATAAACATGATTGTGAATACATAAAATGTATAAACATGATTGTGAATACATGAGATGATTATGAATATATGGGGACATTAGGACAGGGACAGTAGGCATGCTGGTGCGCTTCTGCACGTCCCTTACAGACCTCTTAGGAATGGGGTGAGGTCAATGATAGACAGTCTAAGGTTAAAGTTTTGAAGGTTTGGGGAAGAAACTACGGAATCAGGTAATGTATTCCAGGCATTGATCACTCTGCTGCTGAAGTTGTATTTTTTGCAATCAAGTTTGGAGCGGTTTACATTATGTTTGTATCTATTGTGTGCTCGTGTATTGTTGCAGTTGAAGCTGAAGTATTCATTGACATGTAGGACATTGGAGCAGATAATTTTGTGTGCTACACTTAGGTCAGATTGTATTTTTATTTGTAAAAATAATAAGGTGGGATAGAAACAAACAAACAAACAAACAAAGGACTTTCTATTCTGACTTCTCTCTCTCTTGTCCCCAAGATGTCTAGCTTGAGAGGAACCTATCAATCATTCAGTCCAAGAAATCCCCTTCTGTAAACGCATTTGTAGTGCATCAAATGTTTTTACTTTTGAGCTGAAAAAAACAATTCTCAAGCAATGTATCAGAGGCTGAACTTGTGAAAGAATTGGACAATTAAAACCCTTCATTCAGTTTCAGGTACTTTAAAATAATCCCAGATTGGCTTGAACAATGTTTCTGACTGTTATTCTTTCATTTCTTTCAGATTTACTTTATCTGACTTCCATTCCTTTTTTATATTGTGTCGAGGCATTGATCATGTTCTTTCTTATTCAAAGGCCAAACATGTGATCAAGTTTAACGTACATAGACTTATCTATTCATTTATTAGATTTATATGATCACCCACCTTAAATCACGAGTCTGGCAACTAAAACCTGTTTAAAAAAAGATCCACATAAAATATTCATATAAAAATAAAACACACAACAGCTGGAATAAATCACAAAAACATCAATCAGCAGAACCAGGAAAAGGGCTCCATCACTGTTCCATTTTTTTAATCAACCATGGCTAACCTAACTTCATGCTGTTGTTTTGAGAGAAATAGCTCTTTGCTACTCTGTTTCCCTGAAAATAAAACCCTGTCTTTTTTTGCCACCAAAAATGGCACCAGGTATTATTTTCAGGGGATGTCATCCACTGACTAACCTCACTTGTGCGCATCACTCTGACCTCCTTTTCGCTGTCAGAAGCCTTCAGGAACTTCTTCTTCTGCAGCTGGCAAGACTTTATGTGAAAGCCTTTCCAGCCGATAACAGAGGTCCAGATCGATCTGGAGCTTTATTATCCGCTACCGAGACCAAACCTCAAGAAAACCTTGCCAGCCTTGCTGGCTGCAGAAGAAATGGGCCAGCGAGGCAGGTGTCAGGGTGTGCGAGGCCTGGCTACAACTGTCCAAAGATAAGTAGTAGGACACCTCCACTGCCTCTCATCCCCACACTAGCTTCATTTTTACCCGTGCACTCTGAAGTGGGCGGGATCTTAATTAGGGCTTATTTTGGGGGTAGGGGTTATATTGGGCGCACATGTAAAAATCAAGCTAGAACTTACTTTCATTACTTTCAGGGTAGGCCATATTTTCAGGGAAACAGGGTACTCATAAATGCATAATATTAGGGTTCCCTTCAGGGGTGGGTTCTAACTTATCTCACTGCCGGTTCGCTGCCTCCCGTGCTGCGGGGGTGCACCTTGTGTGCGCGCGCATGTGCAGTACAAAAAAATTTACAAAAAATTCCAAAAGAAAATAAAGGCCAAAAACAAGATGGCGATGCATGCACAGTACCAGAAAGTCGACTTCTGCACATGCGCAGAAGAAAAAAGCCCAGACTTTTTTTTTTCAAATTCTCCTCCCCAAAAAAATTTCCACAAAAGAGATGGAACCAGACCAGAACCGGTTCTATAACATCACCAGTGGCATACTGCTTACTCTATAGAACTGGTCCGAACCGGTAGGAACCCACCTCTGGTTCCCTTTTGTCCAAACAGAATCATGGTGCATACTGGAAGAAGAAGGATTGCAGCATTCTTTCTGAATACAGAATTAAGGATCTTCTTCTTCTTTCAATTGAAAAAAGAAAAAGAAAAAGCAAGCTCCTGGAAATGAAAGTACACCATGTATTTTAGCTGAAGATAGTGGTCCTTGTAGGTAAACTGAAAATTATTTGGGAAGCGGTTCTTCAGAGCACATGGGAACGTGAGCTCAGCATCTCTTTAAAGTTAGCCTAATTAAAAGTGTTGCCTTGTTAGTGATGCTGCCCTTTGTGAAGCACCTCTTCTGAGTCATATTTGAAGTATGAACAGTTCTCATCTTCCTCTCTGGCTGGTAATTAATATTTAATGTCCAATTATTTAAGGATTATTTCTGTTCATATTCCCTGCTCAAAGCATGAGAGAATCTACTTTAGATGTGATTCTGCTAAAGGGGTAGAAGAATTGCCTGTTTTGTTTGTTTGTTTGTTTTTTCTTTTGCTTCCTTGACTTTCTCCACATCATCAGAGGTTACTAAAGTTCTTCCCAGGAGTATTTCTCAATCAATCAACATGCTTGTTTACAAAGAGTAGGATTTACAATGCTCCAGATTATAATAACAGTGTAAGAGGTGTGTGAGATAAAATCAAAAGGAAAGAAAAACATGCAATAATAAAAAGGAAAATCACTGATTTATATTTTTGTACACTTTCTGCTCCTATTTTGCTACACCTTCTTCAGGAAGAATTGGGACCAATTAGGTAAGAATCCAAAAACTTAGGGAAACAACTTTTCCTAAAAAAGAGATAGTCATAAACAGTCTCTCTGTGAGGGAGATGTGCAATTTCTAAATGAGATAAATAAATAAAAAATAAAGACAGAATTCTTTCAAAAGGAAGACTAGGTCTATTGTATATAAGAACAAGGTTTACAGTATATTCTTTTATGGTTTCTCCTATCTTGTCCTGGTAGTCTTTTGCATCTGTGTGCATCCCTTTCTAGGTTTTTAAAATTATTATTTTTATGCTGCAATGACCAGGTTTGCTCCTATGTTTTTTGCTTTGAATGTGTAAGAATTAACTTTCAGCTCCTCCATGTGACAATGCTGGGCCTGGCAGACTGCTAAACAGAATTTTACCATTTACCATGTGATTTTAGAGTCTTTGGCTGTAAGCAAATATCTTACATAAGACCTTTACGAATTAAGAAGGCTATTATGGTGTTAAAGATATCTTTAGAGAACAGGAAGTGCTGAAAAAATGTGTGCCAGTCTTTCTATCACCCCTGTCTCCCATTTCAGTGATTCTTGGGTCTTTCAGTAAGAATTGCTTTAGTGAAAATGTGAAAACATGCAAGGAAGAACACTCTGCTGTGCAATTCTTTGACATATTGTACTGTCTGAGGATTATATGACATATTGTGCTATCTGAGGATTATGTAATCCGGGTTTCTGTGCTGAGAAGAGCTTCAGTCTTCCAGAATATATATATATATATATCAGCAAAGCTCTGTTTTGACATCTATTTTACAGCCTATTCCCACCACAATCTGGGAAGAGAATTGCCCACCTGTTTCACTCAAAACGCAAGTGTGTGTAATTAACATGGAACTCATCAATCAATGCATATACCTGCATATACCACGCTTGTTGTAATGTGCAGTGCTGAGAGAACTTTTGAAGTTTGGAAAGAAAACAATTAAAAGTCATTTTAGACACAGCGGATTGCAAGTCTGTTGAAGAGTATTTCAGTAATTGAAATACTTAAAGCAGAAAAATTCTACCTTCTTTTAATAAGCACCCAGCAGGACACGTGTGCTTATAGTTGGTTATCTCTATTTGTTTTGAATTATGACTCTCCAAGCTATCATTCAACTTGTCACCAAGTAAAATATCCAAAAGGATCCTGATTACATTGTGGCTCATTCTGTCAAGAGAGGTATGGCTGTTCCCACTGCCATCTTTTTTTAAAGCAACAACTGGGAAATATCCCTCTCTACTCAAGCATTTCTCTGATCATTACTCTTCTGGAATCAGATTGCCTTTTATTGCTTTTTAAAACATATGAACTTGGTTTTCATTATTGTCTTTCAGGATTGGTGAGTTTTTTAAAAATTAATTATTCTACTGAAGATGTTTTATATAATCGTCCTTTACACATTAATTTGTGCTTGTTTTGGAAGCAGATTGAAAATAGGAAACAATGATAATAATAGCAGAATAAATATTCTGTGGTCAGACAGAATTGAGAAGATTCTTGAGAAGATAAAAATGTGCCAAGCAGATATCACAGGTGAAATCCTGGAAGAAAAATGTGATATAAATATATATTACATGTCAAACAATTCTTCTTATTGGAAATTGGCTGTATTTTCATTTTGGTGGATATACTTAGTAGAAATGGAGAATTTGGTTTTGTGGTTGTATCATCTGCAAATTGACTTCTAGTGATGGAAAATCATGAAAAAAGAATGTAGAAGGTTCCCTCTGATGCAGAAACAGAAAATATACCAAATGATTGGCTAAAGTCAACCTTGGTGACAATCCTCCCAAAAAGTAAATGCAAAGAAGTGTACCAAATACAGAACAATAAGCTTAATGAGTCATGCCCTGAAAATATTCCTGAGAATAATTCACACAAGAATATACAATATAAAATTGAGGAGTGTTTAAGTAACACACAATTTGGTTTCAGAAACAAACTTGGTACACGAGATACCCTATTCAGCATTCAAGTTCTTGTACAGTGTTATGGAGATGTCAATTACAGTGTTTACATGTGTTCATTGATTTTGAAAAAGCATTTGATAAAATAAGACACAGCAAACTATTGCAAATCCTGAAACAAGTGGGACTAGATGACAAAGAAACCTGAATCATAAAGAATCTATATTGGCATCAGGTAGCAAATGTGACACTAGGCCAAAAATACTCAGATGATGCAGAAGTACAAAGAGGGGGTCAGACAGTATTCTGTATTCTGTATTCTGTCTCCTCTGTTGCTTAATATCTACTCTGAGTCCATTTTCAACGTAGCATTGGAAAATATTAATGCTGGCCTCAAAGTAAAAGGGGTTTAGATCAACAATTTAAGATATGCTGATGATACAGTTCTGCTTACCAGTAAGCATGAAGACCTTCAGCTCCTCATCAACAGAGTATCAGAAATGTCTGGAAAATATGGCTTGAAGCTTAACACCTCAAAAACCAAGATCATGGTCGTCAGCAAACAACCCATTAATTTACCACTGATAAATTCGGAAGGAATACCACTGGAAAAAGTTGAAAGGATCACGTACCTCAGTTTTATTTTTTGTTTTATTTTTATTTTATGTTTAATTTTTATTAAACATTTAAAAAGACAAAACAAAGAAAGAAAATCAGATTTTTTTTACAATTTCTTCTTTTTCAACAATTTTTACATCAGTATACATATTTACATATTCCCTTTTTCCCACTCTTACTTTAATTTACTATTCTTATATATATTTCTAACATATATTTATATACATTTATGCTTTCTCTAACAATATGATAACAAAGTCCAGTTTGCATTTATTTCTTATCTTATCGGCTCTTTGGGGATGTGATACATTGTTCTTGTTTGTTTGTTTCAATTTTTACAGATGATTCTCTTGCCCAAATGACTTTGAGAAGTGAATAAAATATAAAATTCAACAACAAACACAAAATATAATTTTTAAGAAAACAGCAGCTGAAAGTAAAATTTCTAAATTAAAATTAAGCAATCAATGCAACCAATTGTATTGCCATTGATTTGTCATTATTGCTTATTGCATTATTATTTGTTATTATTTATCAAAACGTTTCCCAATTGTTCTTGTCTGTCTCATGCAATCTTATCATCACAATCACCATGGAAAGCATGATTATACTGAAACATATGATTGGATCAGCATTATTAAATAAGATTTGTGTCTCAACCTGAATTTCCTGCCTGCATTCTAACCCTACATAAATTCACCTTCCATTGGAGAGACTGTAAATATTTGCAAATTCTCTTTTTCAGGATTAAAACCTTATGTTCATAAAAATGTCAAATCTCCCAAATACATTGGAAAGTTAGAAATAGGTCAATGATCCTTTCTTACAGAGAAATCATATACTATTCATTCACTCAAATGTCTAAGAAGTATCTTTCCTCTTGGAATGATGCCCAAGGCAGGATCTATATCAGCCAAAATGTAGGTCTATGCCAGGCCATAGAGGTATCTCTTGATAGCTGAGGTTTGTTGTAATTTGTCCCAATCCAACTAAAGCACCTTTTAAAAAAGAGATTGTTGTTCTATGAGTACTTTTTCATACTCAGAGTGACTTACCATTGTGCATTATTGTGATAGATGTTCATTGGCAATTCTAAGCTATTCCATTTCTCTCTTCACTTGCCATGTTAAGTCTTTAAATTCACTTTGCCAGTATTGTCAGTAGAACTTAACATAGACAAGGCTGTTAGGTGCACAAAGATGTAATAGGACTCCAGGCATTTCATTCAGTAGTAATGCTTGGCCTATGTAATGGAGTAATTAGAATGTTAATTAGTTCACTTTTGTGAAGCGCTCTAAAGGAATGAAAGTTCCAACATTGCCCTTACTTAGCTATATCGGATTTTATTTTTAGCCACAATCATCCTTAGTGGTATTGTGCTTACCTTAAGAAAGAGGTACCAAAGAAAGCAGCAGCATGTTTTAAAGACCCACAAGGCCACAGAGGAAAATTACAAATATGGAAGAAAGCTATGCAACAAAGCTGTGTATTGTGGATGCTCCTGACTTTAGGCATGCAGACAGAAAATAAAACACACCCCATCAACCTCTGTCTTAAACACTAGGGTTACAGTGAAATTCCACCAGATGATAGATAGGATGGGTTTATCACACTTTACATTCTACCATTGTGGCCATTGGGCACTGTATTTCCTAGTAGTCTATCATCCATTTACTAAGAAACCATCACGGAGAAATGTTGCAACCTTTTATATCCACCTACCGTAGTAACACATTTGACTGTGTTGGAGATCAGATAATATGTGTTCACTGTGTTACATCCATATATAACTAAGTCTATAACTAAAAGTCCAGAGTTATTTTTTTTCAATTTGTCAATCTCACAGTAACCAACGTCAAGATATGGATCAGAGCCTCTAAGGCTACATGGGTTCCAAATACCCTTGCAGTTTTTTAAAAGGTGCTTTAGTTGGATTGGGAGAAATTACAACAAACCTCAGCTATCAAGAGATACTTCTATGGCCTGGCATAGACCTACATTTTGGCTGATATAGATCCTGCCTGATATAGATCCTTCAGTGTGCATTCATTATTGTGATAAAGTTCCATGATACAGAGAATATGTCTTGCTAGTTATAAAAGCACACATATACAGTATCTAACCATTGATATGCAGGTATTTTGTTACTTCATGCAGCAAGGTTAACAGTGCTCCATTTTCATTTAAAAAATATTTTTAAAACTCATGGGCCAATTTATTGCTGTGTACCTTTATTTTATTTGTTTGGTTTATTATATTTGTTACTGATTCCTTTGCATGTTCCCTAAGTTTATGAAAGTCCAGGGCAAGCGGTCTTCTAGGCAATTCCAAAATGCAGTAATGTTGAGAGCATTTGCTATGCTTTTCAGCCAAGTGTTTTCCTTGCTCGAATGTCATAATTGCCTGACACCAGTTTCAATTAATGATGTGGCATTTCCCTTGAATGGGTGAACTGCTTCAGTGAACGCTCAGGCTTGCTGTGCCTGTTTGAAATCCACGAGCCTACATTTATGATAAGATAATGAATGTACTCTTGTCAAGCACAACCATATTGAAAAAGGCTCCAGGCAACAGCACAGGGTAATAAATTTTGCTAAGTGGAGATCATATATTTTTAGAGACAGATCACATTCTCTGCGGCCGGAAGCGAATGCCAAAGTTCAAGAGTATGCAACACTTTGGGGGATGAGGACCATGTTTTTGAACGGCATGCTGGAACACATTGAAAAAAGAAAGGTCCAGGATGAAAAAGGAGGAAGGTCAGAACAAGACAACAAAATGGATTTTATATATTTTAAAAGCAACTAAAATCTCATTTAATTAATTTTAACATATTAACATAGTTGGAAGGGACCTTGCCAGGTCATCTAGTCCAACCCCCTGCCCAAACAGGAGACCCTACATCTGCTACATCACACCCTACATCACATCACATAGCCCAGCTGCTGAGGCCTAGAGGTGGAGCTCTTGCCTCACAATCAAGAGGTTGTTGGG
>JANHFT010007919.1:132747-145768 GCA_032467955.1 Pseudoxenodon macrops | reverse complement strand
GTTCAATCCTAGGTAGAGGCAGATGTAAGGGTCTTCTGCTTGGGCAAGGGGCTGGACTAGATGACCTGCAAGGTCCCTTCCAACTCTTTTAGTCTGTTAAACATCTGCCTCTACCTAGGATTGAACTCACAACTTCCTGATTGTGAGGCATCACATAGTTAATCTGATTATTCCTCATGTATTTAACCCTTTTCAACTTTTGTCACATTAAAATTTGGGGACACATTTTGCAGGAGTTTTGGACAACCGCTTGTATTTGAAAACATAAGCTATAAGCTGCATAATGGAAAGGGAGAGAATATCTTATTTTAAAAACTACATTTTCCTAAGGGTTAATAAAACAGAGAAGGAACACCCTGTCCACTTTTTGTGTCCACACTGTGTACATTGTGTCAGCTGCGCTTTATCAAAATCTGAAATACATATTCACAATGATAATTATGTGATTTTTTCTGAGGACTGAGGATTGTTCTTCTAAAGTTTTCAGTTATGGGCAATGAGATCTTATGCTTGAACATTCCCTACGTGAACTCACAACCTTCAGAATGCTTTCACTCATTCCCTTTCCTTAAATGCAGAGCATGTTTCAAAGTGACAGGGAACATAGACCCATGGGAGGCAGTTTTGATTTGCTTCAGCAACAAGCTTCATACTGCAAAAGCTATACAATATGCTTATTCAGAATGAACAGGTGATGCATTGTGCCTCAGTGAGGTATTCTGCTAGCCTATTCGAGCTATTGTAAGTGCTGGAAGCAGTTGCAGGAACATTGGAGTAGTGCCAAGTGAAGCAACACAGCTGCTTTACTTGTAAAACTGAGGGAGCTATGTTGCTTCTGAAGCAGTTTTGGGGGAGGATGTGCTTCACACAAGCTTCTTCCAAGTGAAACAGCCCCTCAAAGATGCACATAGTCCTAAGAGAAAATTAAATGGATACTTCCGTCAAGTCATTATAGTTTCTTGTGTCCTTAAAGTCCTGGAGTCTTCCTAACTACTTGCAACCAAATGCACCTTACTCATTTTTATTTACTTTTTTCATGTCTTCATGCTTTTCTACTTTTATATGCTTTGTTATTTTATACATTCCTGGTATATTACTCCTAAAGAAAGAAGGACTATCTTCTGTAGTTACATTCCTCAATGCTACCAGCTTATTTTTTATTTTATTTATTTATTGTCATTGTACGTATACACAGTATACCCATACAGCGAAATTCGTATAACACCCAGAGGCATGACATGACAATCCCCAAACACCCCCACCCACGAAAGAATTCTCCATCCCTAACCACGCAAGCATTGACACAACAGACCAAATAATGCTGTCCAGCAGCTCATTGATAGTGGCCCTTTAGTTCATTGTTGAGTGTCATTATAGCTCTGGGATAAAAACTATTCAGAAGACATACCCAATTCCTGCAACTGACCTTCATATGTTTTAGCTTCCAGTCCCCTAATTATTTTTTGCTCTTCTGTGCACTCTTTCTAGAATCTCAACAAGTTTTTTATATTGTGGCAATCAAAACTGGATGCAATATTCCAAGTGTGGCCTTAGCAAGGCATTATAAAGTGGTATTAACACTTCACGTGATCTTGATACTATCCCTCTGTTAATGCAGCCTAGAACTGTTTGCTTTTTTGGGGTGATACTGCCAGCTGCAGTACCCTGCTGGCTCATATTTAAGTGATTGTCCATTAGGATCCCAAGATCGCTCTCACAGTTATTATTGTTGAACTAGGTACCACCTATTCCTGTTATGGCGAAACTATGACAATCATGCCAGAGGTGGCACGCAGAGCCCTCTCTTCTGGCACGTGCACCATCGCCCCAGGTCAGATCTCCGTGGTGTTTCTTTCATGAGCTTGTTTCCCTGCAAATGATGAAACAGAAGCTCACAAAAGAAAAAGATCTTACCTCTTGCCGCGCTGCCTGTGTTGGGATGCTCAGTCTCCCACTGGCCAGCTGGTCTTCAGGTCTCTGCTGTGCATGCGTGCATGCCCATGCAAGCCCATGTTTGCACATGTAGATGCACATTTTTGCATGTGTGTGCATGTGTGCATGCATACCGATGCATGTGTATGTCCGTGCATACACACACGCTGTTCAGTTTGGGCATGTACGCATGCACAGTTTGTGCACTCGATGCCTAAAAGGTTTGCCATCACTGACCTATTCTACGTGTGCATTTGATTTTTCTTGTCTAAATGTAAAACCTTATTTCTTTTTACATTGAATTTTATTTTCTTAAATAGTGTTCAAGTCTGTCAAGTTATTCTGTATTTTGAAGTATTCATTATTCCTGCCACCTTGGTGTCTCCTGCAAATCTGATGAGTTCCCCTTCAATCCCCTTGTCTAAATCATTGATGAAAATATTGGAATGCATTGGGCCTAAGACAAGCATTGGAGTACCCCACTGCGTGCTTCCCTCCATTAAGGAAAGCATGGAGTGTAGTTCCATTAAGGCCTACACGTTGAATGTGGTTAGTCAGCCAGTTACAAATCCATCTGGTAGTGCTGTGTAATCTTCTTTTGTTTATTTTAGCAATAAAAAATACAGGTTAGATAGCAACACCATCAGATGGATTTTTCCATTTTTTTCTGATATTTTTCAGTAAAAATCCTTCAAGAAATCTTTCCTACGTCTCCAAAGAGTGGATTAAATCATGGTGGGCAAGATTGATGCTGTAAATTTCACTTTTTAAACAGGGAAATTAAAAACAACAGATTAAATGTACTACTATTGTTGTTCTTTTTAGTACATTACTATTTTTTAAAGCAAATAGAAAAAAAGACTCATTCATTCTATTAACGGAAAGGTAATTTAAAAAGGCCTTCTAACAACATTAAATAGAAATGTGGTTCTTATTTGCAAAATGTTGCTTGTCCCAACTACACAGTTTTGAATATTCACCTACAAAAACATTTAGAAAGGCACAGAAGGGTATGTAAGTAATGTAGTATCTACTGAGGAACAACAACCAGTACAAATAAATGTAAGTGCTGAGTAGCAAATAATTTCATAGCTGAGTGTTTTTTTTTGAAACTCCATTAAAAAGTGAATTAAACTGAAAATGAGCAGTTTACATTGAATTACACATGACTTTGCAAGTGACTAATTGATTAATCAGTAGCTGTACTTTAAAGGTGTATAAATCAAATTTGCATAGTGTATATAAGCAATTTAATCTTTCAATTAGCTAATTGACATAAATGTTAATACAGAAAGTGAGCAATAATATTCAGTTGCTCAAATTCTATCCATTAACAAAGACAGAAAAGAAAACTTTCATAAAACTGTCCCCCCTTTGTATATCGATTCTGGTGAAAATTAAATTAGCAAACATGAGACATCCTGAAGAAAGAATACAGTTATAGCAGCTTTCATTTATATTCCAGTAACCCATAGCTGAAAGAGATCACTAATAGTGTAGGCAGAAAACAACAAGAATCTGATTGCAAATATTCATTATTTTAAAACTATAAGCAAAGGAAAGAAACAATTCACTGCAGAGGTGGGTTCCTACTGGTTCGGACCGGTTCTACCGAGTAGGTAGTAGGCCGCTGGTGACATCACAGAGCCGGTTCGGCACCGTGGGCACCGCCATTTTGTTTTTTGGAATTTTTATTTTTTGGGGGGGGATTTTTTTTTGCATTTTTGGGGATTTTTTTTCTTCTGCGCATGTGCAGAATCCAAGTTTCCGGCACTGCGTATGCATCACCATCTTGTTTTTGGCCTTTATTGGGGGGGTTTCTTTGGGGATTTTTTCTACTGCGCACACATGAGATGCGCCCACACGGCACAGGAGGCAGCGAACCGGCGGCGAGGTAAGTTAGAACCCACCCCCAATTCACTGTATCATTATTTTTGACAAAACAAGTTGCAATTTTGATGTGAATTAGCCTTTTTTTTTCAAAATAAGAAACATGGCTTTGACATAGTAAAACAATAGGTAATGCATGTAAACTTGACCCAATGACCTATACAAGACCCGGTGGCCTTGCCTCACAATCAGAAGGCCGTGACTTTGATCCTAGGTAGAGGCAGATGTTTAACAGATTAACAGAGTTGGAAGGGACTTTGCAGGTCATCTAGTCCAGCCCCTTGCCCAAGCAGGAGACCCTTACATCTACCTCTACCTAGGATTGAACTCACAACCTCTTGATTGGGACGCCAGAGCTTCACCTATAGGCCTCAGCAGCTGGGATGTGTGATGTGATATAGGGTGTGAAGTAGCAGATGTAGGGTCTCCTGCTTGGGCAGGGGGTTGGACTCGATGACCTGCAAGGTCCCTTCCAACTCTGTTAATCTTTTAATCTGTTAATTAGACAATACATGTTCCTCTGTATAAAAATTGAGTTAAAAACCTTTGCCCCTCTCAGTCAGCAATTAAAATTGCACTCCTAAAGTTCATCTCTTATCTGAGATTTATCCCATTCAAATTATCAGTAGAAAAATCATATACATATAAATATTCCGGATGTGATCAGAACTAGCCTATAGACAATAACATATTTATTACTATGTCTTCTGCACTAGCATCTCTCTCACAGCAGAAAACAGCTGATTTGATTGAAATCACAGCAGCATTCTGTGGAGTTGGGAAGTCAAATCTTTTCCTGATACCATTTTCTTGATCCAATTACTAATCACTTTTATCTTTTGAAAGACAGGGCAAATTGCTTGAAGTCACAGGGATGTTCATTGTAAAAAAAAAAAGAGTCTGTTAAGAAAATGCATTTCTTAGAATATTTTGACATCTGGGCTATTCTCATCCCACTAGGCACATGGCCGAAAAGAGATGAGATGCTTCAGGTGCAATCAGATTGTTTTTAGCCAGTGCCATGTCAGATAAATACAAGAAGTTGGTAGGAGAGCCTACAGCATTATAGTAGTGGGCATTCTTAAATTCAAGGAGTTTGGACTCCAGCAATTTCTAATTATGTCTTCAGAAATACATAATTAGATGCATAATTTGAATATTTTTTTCTGTTGCAGGAAGAAGTAGGTCAGTTGTGCAATCCAATTCCACAACAAACTCTGAAATGTGATTGTATATGCATTTGGCTCTCAATAAAAGTGGAATGGAATAGTTCGTTTATTTTGTTTTCTGAAATATGGTTAATTCTGATCATCTGCTCAATTCAGGAATCTGAATTAAAACATTCTTAAAGATGCTATCTAGACTGTGTTTGAACAAATTCAAGACAGGAAAGTTCATAGCCTTCTTTATTTCACATATATATAAGGAAAAAAACATACATAAGATTTGAACTATCAATATGGTGGATATTCTATCTCTATAAGTTCTGAACAAGAGGATGCCTCTTCTTTAATAGTAATTTTATTAGAAATTACAGCTACAATTTTTTTAAAAAACTGACACAAACTTGAAATATAAAAGAAAAAATGCAAAAAAGAGAAAGTAGAAAAAAGAGAAAAAATGTTATAAAGAAAAGGAAAAGAAATATATAAAGAAATGACTTCCCACTTCAAAACAAGTATAAAGAAATTTACTAATTTATCACTTTCTCTTAAAATACAACAAATGATTTCTGCTCCTCATATCCCATCCCTTATGAATAAACAAATCATTAAAAGCTCTTATTTTCAGCTCCTATCAGCAAAAGTCCATTAAGGATTATCAGATATAATAACTATTTTATCTATTTTAACCTTGATGGGGGAAAAACCAGCTTTATATTCCTTCCTTTTACTTTTAACAAACTTGCTCTTTAGTCCCTTCAAATGTCCTAAAGTTTTATTTATTTTCATTTTTTTTCTTTGTCACTTTTCACCAAAAACTTCAAAGCTTTAACAAGCTTCTTTTATATATCCAATGTAGAAAAATTATCCAGGCCATTCTCTTGGCTTGTTATTTGTATACCCTTCTTAATTATTAAGACAATTATTAAGACTATTTTTGTTTTGTGTGTCCAGCTGACCATCTGTTTCCATATTTGTTTTTGTGCCTTATCATTTTTAAATCAATTTTCAAATGAGTCTCAGTGTTCTCCATAAAACTTGATCCTCTTTTATAACATCTTTCAAACATAGTCTATCTCTAGAGACAAAGACTCTTAAAATTAACTTCTGGGTCCATTGTTCAAAAAAAGTCTTTAATGTGTCAAATGTTAAAATACTTCGCTCCATTTGTATTAGTAAATCAAATTTAAGTTTTCTTTTTTAATTGCATTTTTTAAATTTTTCTTCTGGTTCCCTCTAGGATACAATCTTCAAAGTCCCATCCTATCATATGTTTTTAAAGAATTAAGAACAAAAGCATTTTCCCATTTTTTAATTCCAGGAAAAAAAATCCTTAAACTTATATTTAAAACTTCTTTAGCTAAGAATTAAAGAAAACTCACCCAGCATTGTAAAACTTATCAAAGGTTCCTAATAACTGAAAAGTAGTTATCAAGCAATTTCCAAAAGTGATTAGAAAAGGAAATATGCAAGTCCAGTGGCCTTAAAAGGTGTTGACCATGGTTTGAGTAGGATGACTATTCCCTTATCTCCCAGAGCTCTAAACCCACAGAAGACTATTTTCTTGTGGTGTCCTCACAAAGAGCAATTTTATGGAGCCCTTAAGGGCAGTCACAAATCCTCACCTTGTCTGGAGAAGAATTATGAAGAGACGGTCTACTTGCCAGCTCTTTATTCTGCTTCAGTCATGAGGTCTGCTTTTAGTGGGGACTTACTTCAGTTTGTCATTTCTTCTCGGAAGTCATGGACAGCTATGTCTTGAATTTATTGGGTCATTTTTTTTAATACATTGCAGAATGGGACTTTTGATATGTAATTGTCATCAGTGTTATGAAAGGTACATGTAAGCAAGTTTGTGTTGTATTGGAATGTAATTGACTATAGTTTTTTTATCTTGTGGAAATCAATCTACATTTGAAATATAAGTCCATAGATTTCAGAAATAATTCACAATGATGTTAGACGTCTGCAGAAATAGAAACATGGTAAGCTAGAAAATTGCTATCAGAAAAAGTTCTAACTAATCTATGTTCACATAGATTCAATCTAATTGTTCACATAGATACCTGCTCTCCAGTTCATGTAGGTACCTGATCTCAACTGGAGAAAAGCTACGTACATGAGCAATTCAGGCAGAATGGATACATACAGGCATTTATTACAAGATGCTGTGCAACATGCAGGGGAGGAAAGGAAGAAAGAAAGAAGATACAAGACTGACTATATGGCACACCTTGCCCATACATCAACATTTTTTACTTCTGAAGAGTCATGCATAGGATTGTGATGCCAGTTTTATTAGATTATGGCCATTATCTTGTTGTTTTTCCATTCACTCAAGTCTTCAACTATAAACAATGGCCATGATATCCAAACAATAAAAAACAATTTGACTGTGGAAACAATTACCCAGAGAAGTAGCAGGCTCCTTTTCCCTAGATGAATTAACATAACCATCCATCAGGAATGTTTCAAAAGGGATTGAACCTGATGACCAAAATGATTCTACAATTGCACAATTTATATTCCCACTCTATATTGTTGCAAAACAGCATGCTTGGCATGATTGTATTACTGTAATTACCATAAAAATTGCACTCACATAGTTTCAGAAGGAGCTGCCTCACTTTCTCCTTCTGGCTATAATCCATGTGTTCCTCAGTATAGAATGATACAATAGGAGAGAGGGTGTTGTATCAAGATATCACTAAGTAGTTTTCCAGATTCGGCCTGCTATTTTTTTTAAAAATTTGAATCTAAACATTTTAGCTGCATCTGCGTCAAGGAATCACAACAGGTGGATAGCAAGAGTGATGGGACAAGTCTGTTTTTCCAACTTCATAGCAAACTGGGATTAGAGAGCTAAAAAGAGGTACAAGCAAAGAATAGAAAGCCTTTTATACTCCTTCCTGTGCTGAGGAAACCAGTGAATATTCTGGCTCAGTGGATTTAATTCAGGGCCTCAAGGCATATGGCAGATGTACAAACAGAACACCAGCACCTTTGTTTCCTGGCTCCTAGCAGGAATACACACACATACACATATACATATACACACTTGGGGAGAGAATATTTATATGTCAGAGTTCCAATGTGCAATATCATAGCTCAACCTAAGCATCAACAGTACAAAATAATTGTGACCCCTTAAAGGCATTGAATGAGATAAACAACCATATAAGTCCTATAAATAAAATAAATAAATTGATGATGCATAAATCCTGGAAAATCTAAAGGACTAAGTATGCCTTTCTTGATAGAAAAATTCATAAGTGGAATGCCACAAAGACATTTAACTTTGTAAACCATCTAAGTGGCAAATTGGATAAAGGCAACACATTGGATAAAGGCAATATATTGCAAAATAAAAGTGTTTATTCTTTTCCCCTCGAGGTTCTTTTGTTTGGCATAATAGCTATCTCACACAGGCTATAGACAACTTTGTTGGCCTTTAGTGGTTCTAGACATTTGGATGAAGCAACAATGAGTAAGTAAAACAGCAACATAAATATTTGAATTGGGCAACTTAATTCTGTCAAAGGCATCCTCGAAGGCATGCTGGGAGGTTATGCTTTGGAACTTTTACATCCACCATAGAGAAAACGTTTTGTTCTTTAAAGTTCCACGCTCCAATGGAGAACCTTAATGAAATATACAGGCAGCAGGCAACCAGGCTTGGAATATTGTGCACAGCTTGGATTGTTGTTATCTGATAAAGAATATGGAGAAAGTGCAACAAAGGACAATCAATCTGAAAAAGGGAAAGGAGCAACTCTTCTATGGGGATAGGCTACATTAATTTGTGTATGTGTGTGTATGGGGGGGATTTATGGGGGAAATGATGGGGAAAAATAATCTTATAAAAGTTATGCATAATGCTGAAAGGATGAAGATGACATTTTTCTGCTTCCTTTACTATACAAATTGGAAGCTGATTGGTCCTCACCAGATCTGGCCATGTTAGTCCTTCTGATAAAGCACCACTTTCCATTTTTCATCAACCATTTAATCTGGTGGTCTGAGGTAGTTCAAACCTCACCCTGGATAAATACATACTGTACACACCCAACAAAAGGCACATCCTGCTTTATCATATTAGAGGCAAATTAACAAAGTTGTTTCTGTAAAAGAAGTAAAAGTCTTTAAAACATCCAATTTATAACAGAGGGGGATAACCTGAGTCCCTAGATGTAGACTCATCTCATTACATGTAATCCTTGAATTATGACCTATTGTTTCATGATTGTTCAAATTTATAACAGCACTGGAAAAAAACTGATGACTGGTCTTTGAATTTATGACCATCGCGGCATCTACATGTCATGTGATCATGATCTGTGTGCGTATTTATGTATTTATAATGATTGCAGTGTCCCGGATGGATGGGATTGCTATTTGCAACCTTCTTGGGGGTTTCCAATAAATCAATGGAAGAATCTGGATTCACTTAACAACTGTATGATTCACTTAATTACTTCAACAAAAAAGTTGTAAAATCAGGCACAACTTATTTCACAACTGTATTGCTTAGCAACTGAAGTCCCGGTCTTAACTATGGCCACAAATTGAGGACTATCTGTAGCTTTAACCCAAATCACAAATGGAAAGTGATGTGATGTGTATCCTAAAATGTTTTAAGTCCATAGCTCCTTCCATACTGTTTGAAGCATCACATATTATGGGAACAAGGAAGTATGGGTTGTTGTTAGCACTCTGACATTTTTATTAGGCTGAAATGAGTGAAAGGATCATATCTAAAACGATTTAGGTTATCTACCTATCTACCTTAATAACTTACTACTAAAAAAAGGCAAAATGTACTTTCAGTTCCAGGCTCAAATGTTCCTTCTTTTCAATCAAGCAGTTCTCAGTGGTGAAGATACTGAATACAGCAAATTAGAACCATCTAATCTTATGGTACATTGTTAAGGTAAAGCTGGACCCTCCAAGTTCTTAATGAGCAAAGAATAATGTGCCAGACAAAAGGTTAGCAAGATCGCATTTACACAAACACGACAAAATTGGTTTTCCAAAAGTAATTAAACTTCCATAAGCAGAAAATGATTAAATTACTTCAAAAAAATTCAGTTTGCCGTGGCTTATAAAGATGTATATTTTCTTTACATTTCTTAATTTAAAACTTATGATTAATATAAAGCAGCCCACTAGATGGTTTCAGTACAGTTGAAAATGCATAGTTTATTAAAATGAATGACCTCATGCAAAAGCATTAACATTTAGTAATTTTTGAGATGTGATGAAGCAGAATTAAAATGATTAAGAAATAAATTGGAGGAAAACAGTGCAGCTTATACTATAACTGAACTTCTGTCTAGATGACAAAGGGTTGTCTTCACTAATGGCTATAGACTAAACAGGAAAACAGGGGGAATGGTGCTTATATAAAATGTATTAACTGAAAATATGTTATAATCTCTCTTGGAATAAGAAAAGAATGGAGAATGGAAGAAGAATGATTCTGAAGACAAGCAGGTTTGATAGCTATTGCAACTTTAATAAATTGTGAAGAAAATTCAGTGTTATACAATATTGCATACAATTATTAAAGATATATCTAGCTTTTTTGCTATTAATTCAACTGAATGCTGAATAATATCACCTCAACATATGTATGACTCACGTCTTTGACAAGAAGCAACAAAAGGTAAGATTAGCATGGCAATAGCAGTCCACAAGCAGTCCACAAACTACTTCCAACATTAATGTCAAGACCCCAACTAATTGGCTGAGCAAGGTCTTAATGCTGTTTCAGAAGATCAAAATGATGGGGGCAGAACTCATCTAAGGAAGGTAAATATTCTATAGATTAGGGGCCACGGAAGAAAAGACTCTCCTTTTATACACTGAGAGTTTTTGACCAAAGTATTTGACTAATGGGGAAAATGGTTTCTGCTGAATTAAGTGAGCCAGAACAATATTTTTGGAATGAGAAAGTTCATCAGTAAATCAAGTCTCATACCATGAATGGCTTTAAATGAGTTAACAAACACCTTGCTAGCCAAGGCAGTTTCTACTACAGAAATATTTCCAAATTCTTGGAAAATCACAAACATAGAAAAATATGTAGTTCATCAACCATGACATACTATAGAATAGAATAGAATAGAATAGAATAGAATAGAATAGAATTCTTTATTAGCCAAGGGGGATTGGACACACAAGGAATTTGTCTTTGGTGCATGTGCTCTCAGTGTATATAAAAAGACAAGATACATTTATCAAGAATGATAAGGTGCAACACGTAATGATAGTCATAGGGTACAAATAAGCAATCAGGAATAAGCCTGGCAGGCACAAAGGAAGGCATCCCACAAAACCACATTGCCTGTATTGAGGCATTAGGGCAATACAACCTTTTGCTTCTTCTCCCCTCTGTGGCCTTCTATGTCCTTTCAAAGTCCACTCCAGGAGGTTAGGAGATCATCTAGAACACATTTTAAAGCTGCCTAGGAAGGTGAAGGGAAAGGAGAATCGCTACTTCCAATTCCATAGTGGGAACCACTTTCACTACATCCGCCATTGCATGTAATATTATAATTATAAATTGGTACCATGTTTTTTTTTAAATGTGTATGTTATGTGAGAGCAGCCACTTGTGCACATGTAATTGATAGATTAATAGAGAGACTCATTTAAATAATCAGTTTCAATTTATTTAAGAGGTTGCTGTTCCTGCATTTCTAATAATATATAATTAAGTAGCTTTCTTCCATGTAATTATTAAAATTTGAAAAATCAAAGGCGCATCCCCCAGCACACACAGACCAAAATCAGACTCAGCTCTCTGCATTTGCATTCCTTTTTAAAATTATGTATTTATCAGCAAGCATCTTAAGCAGGAATTAGCAACTTAACTATACCCGTAATATTACATTGCCTTTAGTTTTATTAATGAAAATGGAAAAGCCACAATGGCTCCAAGCTTCGTAATATCAAAGATACATGAGAGAGCATCTACCGTTATGACAGAATCATAAATCACCACACTGAAATCCTGATATATTTTCTCTGTGATGGGACTGTTTTCAAGATGAAACAATTGACAAATTGCTTAGATGGGAATATTATTTCTTGCAAAATATTGTCTTTAGGCATGACAGACTCTCCAAATTTTATTCATCTGCTTCAGAGTGATCTATATGAATATTGTCATTGAGAACTGAGAACTAAATAGGTTGTTTTTATATAGGAAAAAGCAGGTGTATCTGCAATTTTTTATAGCAACAGCGATAGCATATACTGCCTCATAGGGCTTTATAGCACTCTCTGGGTGATTTACAATGTAAGCATTATTTGCAAATTGCCCCCAACAATCTGGCTCCTCATTTTACCGAACTTGGAAGGATGGAAGACTGAGTCAACCTTGAGCCCCATTAAGATCGAACTCCAGGCTGTGGGCAAAGTTTACCTGCAATACTGTACTCTAACCACTATGCCACCAGGGCTCTTTGATCCCCTCAAACTCTAGTCATCTCTATTAATATCGTGCCTCAATTGGTTACTTCACCCACTCCAAACTGGTTTATTTCCAATAACTGTTTAACTTCTGATGCAGAGATTGGTTCACTTAGGAGTCATAATCCTTATCAGTATCAGTTTGTATTCCAAGAACTGAGGCAGAGAACATAGCTAAACCATGATTACCTCCCAATGATATCTGCCTTACCAAAAATCCTGTTTACAGCTTCCCAATCTTCAGTTTTATCTGAACTGAAACTATTAGTTTCAATTCCCCACCCTAGACTATGACAATTAGGCACACTTACTTATGCAATAAGAGGGAGGATCAAGGAGAAGGGAGGCAGTTTAGTTTCCTAATAGAGCATAATGCCCTACAAAGCCACTTTGATATAGTAGTTAAAGCATCATGCTAGAAATAAGAGACTGAGAGTTCTACTTCCGGCTGAGGCTGAGGCTGAGGCTGAGACTGAGACTGAGGCTGAGGCACAAAGCCAGTTGAGCAACCTTGGGCTGGTCACTTTCTCTCAGGCCTAGAAAAGAAGCAATGGCAAATC
>JANHFT010007919.1:81711-92243 GCA_032467955.1 Pseudoxenodon macrops | reverse complement strand
GAAACTCAGCTTCTGTGCATGCACAGAAGACAAAATCCAGCAAAAATTCAGCCAAAAAAATTCCCCCAAAAAATATTCCCAAAAAAAGACAGCAGCGTCCATGGACCAGAACCTGTTACATGATGTCACCAGCAGCTTAGTACCTACTCTGTAGAACCGATCTGAACTGGTAGGAGCCCATCTCTGTTCCTATCAGCACCCAGCTGACAGCTTTCCCACCTTATACTGTATACTTTAAGAACCAACATTAATGTGTGACGACCATGACCTAAAAGTGCGCTCTGATTTAGATTTTTTTTTTAGATTAAAAATTCATTACATTTCTTCATAAAACCACTGACTTGGAAGTTTAAGTATCTTTCTTGTTTGTTCTTGTCCTTCTTCTCTAGATACTTTTATGAATCTGGACTGAATATAGTGTTAGCCATCTGAGTGGATGACTTCCCGATTTAATAAATATATTCTGTTTTTAAATGAGGAAAATGCAGAATAAATTATGCCTCACAAACAGAAGGCAACGAATGCCTCACCTCTGGTCAATGAGGATGTGGCTAATCCCTTGCTGCCTTACTCCCATGAGAGCAACTTGAAATACAGTATGATAAAGTAAAAATTATGTAGGTTCAATTTGCTGAGTTTCTTCAAGAACTGGGTATTTTGAACATAATTCTAGCAGATTATAGCACATGCACCAAAGACAAATTCTTGTGTGTCCAATCACACTTGGCCAATAAAGAATTCTATTCTATTCTATTCTATTTATATGAACCAATGTAACTGAATCTAAAATTCTTCTCTCTTAATTCATTCTAAACTTTTGTTCAGTTTCCTCCATACAGAATTGAAAGATAAAGGTGTTTATTTATAACTACTGGTACTCTGTAATGAACTGTTCACTCCAACCCATAATAGAATTCTAGATTCACATCCACACACACACAATGATATTAATATTTCTGAAATTTCTTCACATTCCAGTTGTAATAAATATATATATGTGTGAGTCTGTCCCATAGTTAAATGAAAATGAAGTTCTCAGCTTGCCCAATGGGAAACTTGCTGCCCCTTTTAATATACGGTTGACAATGTTAATTATCTAATTGTATTTCTTCTACTTGGTCAAATAGCAAAATCTATGTGGCCATAAAATGCCTATTTGTGCACCATATGCTTCTTGCTATTCTAAAATGATTAAGCAAGCATTGAGGATGCCAAGGATGTCATATGGTATAGCTGTCATTTTACTGATTATGTACTTATATGCAATAAAAAAAGTAATAAAAAGCATGCAAATAAGTATTCATATGTATGACGCTTATGCAATAAAGTTTTTTTCTACAATGCCCACCACAAATTTTTAGTCTCTAGAGGTTAGTTTCCTAGATATATCTGATACTTTGATACATTTTCTATCCTTTCTTCAGGCATCCATGACTACATGCAAATGTGCTTTCATCTTTATAACATTTTATAACAAAATCATGAGATATATTATATTGAAAAAATGTGTTTAATCAAAATCATGGTTAACTTAGACAATAGACCTAGATGTCCTTATATCCTGGGTTGCCGAACACACGATCAGTGTATAAATATTGCAAGTACTTTTCTTGATTTCTGTTAAGAAATACATGTAATGTATTTTCATTACTCTGCAAAATAATCAAAAGAAAATTGACATAATAAAAAGCAAAGTGCCATTTTCCTGCATCCACTTAATTATAAGAATTATTTTGAGCTATGCATGAATCTCATTGGCATGAATATAAGAATGGTCCACTGATTTGTTTAAAGTATGTCCAAATGCATAGGAAAAGAGGGAATAAATGAATTTTTCATAGGAAATTCTGTGGGTAATTTTCCTCCTAGTAAATGTTGACCATTTCATGAATATATGCTGCAACAATTTTGTGATAGTCTCATAATTTCAAGCAAAACATTGAAACACAATTACTTTAAACATGCACATATTAGAAAAATGTACTAACAAAAGTTCATATATTAGAAGAAATATTCAGAGAAATAATGTTAGTGTATATAGTGTGAAAAAACCTAAGAAAAAACAGTGCTATGCAAACTTTACAATTATACTTGTTGCACACTAAGAAAAAGGAACTGTACTGTAATATTAACTTTTTGGAATTTGTCTTACAGGGCTGATAAAGTTGGTCCTGTTAATTTTTTCTCCTTTATGTAATATTGGAAGGTCAAGACCTTTAATCTGCTTGGATATATTTGCTTTATAAATTCTAAATTCTTCTCGGAACACTATAACAAATGAAACCAAGTAAAAAACCTCAGCTTGCATTCAAACTTTCAATCTATTCCACTTCAAATAATTACTGTTGCTTGCTATAAGAAACTCCTTTATGCTGAGTTCATAAAGCCTGAAAAACCTTTTGCAAGAGAAGAACATCCAAGTATTATGCAGATGTTGGGGGCATAGTCCCCATAATGACCATGTGGCTGACATTTATGAAAGATATAGCAGGACATCTGTGGTACATGTGGATAATTTCCCCTCAACTATGCTTTTATGGTTCTCAGCTTTCAAACCAGGGACTTTCCTAGATAATTGGAAAAGTTTGAAACTGCATGCAAAGAAGATGCTACTGGTAGTGGGAAAAATGAATACAAAATATTTACATCACTTGAGTTTGTATGACAGTTGACATGGAACTTTATTCTGTGGAATTCAGTAGAAGGTTCATCTGAAATTGTGTAACATTTTTTACCTGGAATGAAATAAATAAGCCTACAATTATCTGGGAATAGGACTTGCTTTTGGGCAGATAAGCATAGGATTACAGCAGTGACAATTTAGTATGCCAAGACAGAACTCTGCAAGTGAACATTTTGGAATTGAAAGAAATCAGATGTCCTTGATCTCCTTTGGCTCTCTTGCCTATATTGGTCAGACTTTCATAAATCATATTTTGCTATTTATCTCAAACTTAATGTTGTTATGCACCAAGTGAAATTCCATTTCTTTTAGCTTAAACTGCAGTGACCAAGCACCTTTGTATCTTTTTATTTGTTCCTTTTGTCAAAAGAATGAAGTTTTTTCCCTTTCTTTCTTTCCTTCTTTATTTACAGAAGGTTTCTAATTCTTTTTGTGTGTGTGGGGAGGGGGAATATCAAGATATATTAGACATATTTTATCTAATAAAAGCAAGCAGAAACCAGAATAAGATTATTTTCCCTGTGCATCCAATGTCTTTAAAATATAAAAAACATTTTATGAAGACTATCGCAGTGGATACCACCTCCAAGGGAGGAAGGTGCATAGGTTAAGAGTAGAATTAAGAAGACTCTAAAATTGTTGTTTTGTTTGCTCCAAATTGATTTTTTTCAACTTTGCCAGTCTCCTGTATTAATAGTCAATTGCTAGTGGATCTTGTGCCTAATCCTATATAATTTTATAGATGTCAAGGAAATAAAATAAAAAGCAAAGGCAAGATTAAGAAGAAAATCAAATTTCTAAATTGGTTAGCAATTTTTAATGCTGTTAGCTTGGTCATCTTTGAAAATCAGAGGATAAGTAAATTGCATTTCCATGCAGCCTGAAAAGCCACAGTTAAATATAGATGAATGAAATAATAAATGTGTATATGTAAACTTCTGTATATTTAAGAAGATGTTTGGATTCTGACATAAAAGACAACATTTAGAAGGCACAGCACTTCAACATGTACTTTCCATTGATGCCTAATCTCTTCTTGTCCTTCAAGAAACATCTTGGAGTAAAATAACTATTCTTGGCCAATTTAGCACGTCTGGTATTAAATCTTCAGAAAAAAATGTGTATGTTATTGAGTTTTTTTTCTAAGCGTCATATTGATTTCTGTAGTGGAAGCAAAGAGTTCCCAGATGTTAGCTTTTCAAGTCACTGACATTTCAGAGGTTTTTGGAGAAAATGTTCACAGCTCTCTATCAAGTAAAGCTAGTGAAAATGCTCTCATATGAAAGGAAAACTGTGTCAATAGTAATGTTACTTCTGCTCATATTTCTAATATTCTCATGGTAACATCCATTAACATTACATCAATGCAGCAATTCAGAAAATCTTTATATAATGTCTATATTAGATAAATATATTAGATACATATATTTATCTATTTCAGTAAATACATCTATACATTTGCTTTCTGTTCTTGATTTGCTTTCCCTTTAAATGATTTGCTTTCCCTATATGTGAAGAAATATATTTCTAAGATCTATTAATCTCAGAAAGAAATTAACAGACCCAAATTTTGCCAATAAGTAGCTAGGAAAGGACTTGGATTGACTTATGTGGATATGGATGAATTAATTTCAGGGGATCGCTTTGACTCCATGCTCTTTTTCCTGGCAGCAGGTAGAATTTCACTATTTGGATATTTACAGTATATACCATATATATTTGCATATAAGCCCATCTGCAGATAAGCCGACCATCAAATTTTTAACCCAAATATCATAAACAAATGCTCCCTACAACTACCACATTTTTCATGGTACTTTGGTTAAGTATTCAAGGGTCTGTTTATCTGATGGGCTTATCTGTAAGTACTTCTGGGAAATATGGGTAATTTTAACAAGTATTACCATATTGCAGATAATTCAAACCTAATTCCTAATTTTGGACTTATGCACAAGTATATGTGTTATTTCTTTTTCCTGAAGGAAAACAGTTTGTACTTTTACAATGGCATCTATTCAGCTAGGCATTTTGAGGTCTTTACAATAATCTATATCTTCTTCATATCTTAGATGCCTTATGATCCAGCAAATGTTTTCAGATCTATTAATATGTCATGTCTTAGACCAGAAATCTACTGAAATGCTACAGTGCCTGGGGAGGCACTGTAGTCTTGGGACACCATTTCCAGGAAGTTTATAACTTACAATTCATCAAGGCTCTAGATTCCATTTTAGTAGTGTTCATGATTTTTCAAAAATGTTCCACTTCATCCTCTCTTTTGTCCTTCCCTTCATTGCTGACACAGCCCTATTGTTCTTGATAGTACGGAAATTTGAAACTGTGGGAATGATTAGAAGGCCACACTTTTCTAGACCACTTGATTTCTGACATGTTTATAATTTATAGCTGATTTCTAATAGGTACTATGTCAACAATTGGACAAGTTCTACCTGGTCTCAATTCCATCATCCACCACTGGGCATGGAAATCTAGAAGTGAATGTCGCTTGGAGGCTTGCATCATTGGTTTGCCAACTCACAACAAGAAAATTGGCTGGATTTTTTTTTCTACCCATGAGAAAGATTCAGGTCACACCTCCATTCAACTGTCATCCTTTGAGGCTATCTATTATTATCACCTTTTCATTTTTTTCTTTAATGTTTTTCAGCTATTTATCCTTAGAGGGCTTCCACTTTTTTCAGAAGCTCCAAGAACCTCCAGGAAGCTCAACACTTTCTTAATGAAATACCGGATTACACCAAAACCCAATATAAGCACTCTGATGAACCGCCATAGGCAAAAATATCCTTCTCCATCACTGTCAGAGGTTGCAACTGAATTTCTACAAAGTATCTCCCCTCTACACACTCATATAAGAAACTGTATGTCAGGTTTATTGGATCGTTCTTTTTAGTAGCACAATTTATCCCATGGCTTTTGCTTGCTGAAATTTTAAAGAGACACTTGTTTTCTTACAATCTCCTACTGGTTCAAAAACACCTTTACCATGACATATGTCTTGGTTGGATAAAGATCCACAACAATGCTAATTCAATAAACAAAATTTACTTAGTACATGAGATTTTAACTTTGAGCTATCCAAACTGGAATGCCTTGTTAAAAATGAGCAAAACACTGATACTGAACCAGTTATCTTGAGCTTATTTTTCTTGTGTCCTTTGGAAGATAATGGCTACATCTATAATTTCTTGTGCTGGTTTGTGATGATAAGAAGTATAGTAAAATGTATAGAGTCAGTTATGCTAATTATACTAAAATGTTGGTGTACTTGCACTTCCTGAGGGGTAAGAATATTGGATTTTTTTTAAAAAGTCAGAATTGGTTGATTGGTTGGCTAGCTGGCTGGCTGGCTGGCTGGCTGGTTGGTTCTGTGCCACTAAATTTGTGTTGACTGTTAGCAGACACATAGATGGAACCATCTCCAAAATAATTTGTTCCCAACCTGGATCTTATGTTTTTCAGTGATGCACCCTTTGCCTCAATCAAGTCCATCCTTCTTTTTCCTTCCACCTTCCCCTGCATTATGGATTTCTGAAGGGAGCTGGATGTTTGCAAGTAATGACAACATACTTAAATATGATAATTTGACCCTGGTCATTTGTGTCTTGAATGAGAACCCTGAATTAATTTATTCTATGATCTATTTGTTTCTGCTTTGGTCTTCATGTTATTTCCTGGATCCATCTTTCTGGCATCCACTTTCAAATAAATCAATACGTTTTAAAAACTTTTTTTCAAAGTCTAACTTTCACTTTTATAAAGAACCACAGAGAAAATAATTGCCTGCATGATTCTAATCTATGTATACCCATGTCACAGCATCTGATTATCTTTTCCAAGGCTTTCATTGTTACCATATCAAAGTAGTCCTTGACTTAAAATCATTTCTTTAAGTGATTGTTCTATGTTACAATAACACTGAAGAATGACATGACTGGTCCTTGCACTTATGACCATCAAAACATCCCCACAGTCACATGATCAAAATTTCGGTGCTTAGTAAACAACATATATTTATGATGGTATATTTATGATGGTTGTAGTATCCCAGGGTCATCTAATCACTGAAGCATCTTTCTGAAAGACATGGGTGGTTAAGAAGCTTAACAAACAAAGAGCCATTTTATCTTCCAAGCCAGCTTCTAACAAAGTCAATGTGGCAATCCAGATTCGCTTATCAACCACATGATTCACTTAACAACTACAGTGATTTGATTAACAATCATGGCAAAAACAACAACAACAACAACCACTTTGCTTAGCAATGGAAATTCTGGTCCGAACCATGGTCATAAATTGAGGACTACGTGTAATCTGTGGCTATTTCTTGATTTTTCATTCCTTTACTGTTATAGTTGATCCTAGCAATAGCACTTACACTTATATACCACTTCATAGTGCTTTTACAGCCCTTCTAAGCAGTTTACAGAGTCAGCATATTGCCGCCATGGGTCCTCATTTTACCCACCTTGGAAGGATGGAAGGCTGAGTCAACCTTGAGCCGGTGAGATTTGAACTGCTGAACTGCCGCTAGCAGTCAGCTTAAGTAGCCTTCAGTACTTCACTCTATCCACTGTGTCACCTCGGCCCCCAAAATGCAGAAGCTGCCTACCTTTTTAGTATCTTCATTGTCACATTTAAGTCTATTGTCATTACCTGCTGTCATTAATTTGGTCTATTTTATAATTAGATTGAGTCCCAGTTTTTACTCTTCTCCTTTATGTTCAGCTCCCAGATCATTTTCATTTTTACCTATCAGAGAAATGATCAGGGAAACTTAGTTTTCAGGGAAATTATCAAACAGTTTATTGACTGAGTTTCCAGTTTATTGACTGATGCTTCCTCCTGGAATTTTAAAACCATGGTCATCTTCTTCCAATTCACCCTCTCTTCATATATATTCAGCATATAGATTGAATAAAAAAAGAAGAGACTAAATTGCTTTGTCTTAATTCTTTGCTGATCTGGAGTTAGTGTATTTCTTCATGTTCCATTCAGACTCTGGTTTCCTGTTGTGTTTAGTTTCACATGAAAACAATGAGCTATTCTGGAGTTCTCATTTTCCTAATAATTTTCCACAGCTTGACATATGAACACAAAGAATTTATGTGACTAATGAAACACATATTGACTTCTTCTTGGTGTTTCTCAATCATCCAGCAAAGAAACGTTTCTTTGTCCTTGACATTTTGTAAAATCAGTGAATATCTGGCAACTTCCTTTCCATAGAGGAGCCCAATCTGCATTAGATGATCTTAGCATTATTTTGCTAGTATATGAAATTAAAGATATTGTATCATTTATATACTATGATAACAGGAATGGTATGGAGATTGATTTGAGATTGTGTCTTCTGACTTCCTGTGATAGTTTGGTTAGGACCATTACTCATTTTTTCATAGCCAGTCATATTTCTGTACATAGCCCATCAATTCTTGTAGCCTTCTGATTTTGCAATGTTTCAGCCCTTCGGGCTAGATCAGACCATATGATCAATGGCAGATAATACAGTATTTTACTATAAAACTATAGTAACAAAATCTTGCAAATCCCAATTTGAATGTTGATATCTCTATTGTACAGAATTTCAGTATTTTTGCTTGGGATCATTTATTGCCTATTCAATGGCATTCTTTAGCACAACAATTAGAAATTCAGAGTTGGAAGGGACCTTGGAGGTCATCTAGTGCAACTTCCTACTATACAATTTCAGACAAGTGATTGTCCAGTCTGTTCTTAAAAGCCACCAGCGATGGGACAACCACAACTTCTGGAGACAAGGCATTCCACTGGTTAATTAGGATTAATTAATTAATTCCTAATTAATTTCACCATTAGGAAATGTATTCTTGGTTCTAAGTTGCTTCTCTATTTTATTAGTTTTCATCCATTGTTTCTTGTCTTGCCTTCTGGTGCTATGGAAAATATGTTGACCCCCTCTACTTTGTGGCAGCCCCTTAAATATTGGAAAACTGCTATCATGTCTTCTCTAGTCCTTCTTTTCACTAGACCAGACATGTCCTATCTTGGCAATCATTCTTCATAGGTTTTAGGCTCCAGTCTCTTATCACCCTTCTTGTTTTTCTCTGCATTCTTTCCAGTGTCTCAGCATCTTTTTATATTGTTAGATAAGGCCCAGTGTTCAAGTCTGTCAAGATTCTTCTGGGGTGATGGCTATTCCTGCTAGCTTAGTGTCATCTGAAAATCTGATGAGCTCCCCTTCTATTCCCTCATCTAAATCATTTATGAAGATATCAAAGAGCACTGGGCCTAAAGCTTCATAATGTTTAGCTTGAAAATGCTGGATAGAAATTGGTTGACTTTGTTTTTCTGTTTTAATTTCACTTGGAAGTTACACATGAGCTTTTGATGATCTGTTCCACAGACACTTATAACTGAGCTCTCCCACCTCTCTATGCCAATAATATAGACAATTTTACTTCTGTGGTCCACCATTATGTGTATATTGGCATTATTTTGGTTGTTTGAATAATAGATTAGTAATGAAGAAATCATTGGATGGCAGAACTCTCTGCCAATTCTCCTACTTCATTTTTGTTTCCTAGGCTGTATACAATTAGTCCTCAATATGCAATCATTCATTTAGTGACCATTATAAATTACAATGGCACTGGAAAAAGTGATTTTTGACCAGTTTTTACATTTATAACCATTGCAGCGTCCCAATGACCATGTGATCAGAATTCTGGCTCTTGGAAACTGGCATGTATTTATGATAGTTACACTGTCCTGGGATCATGGGAACACCATTCCTAAATGGCTTCTGACAAGCAAAGTCAATGGGAAGCCAGACTCCCTTAAAATCACACAATTTACTGAACAACTGTGGCAAAAAAAGGTCATAAAATAGGGTAGAACTCACTTTACTGCCTTGTTTAGCTATGGAAATTTGGGCACAATTGTGATTATAAGTCAAAGACTACCTGTAGTCCACATATAATTTTCTCCTTACTATTTCCATCTTTGCCATTTCTGCCTCCAACCATAAGCAACATGTGTTGCTTACATGTTATGTCGATTTGAGGTTGAAGTTGACTATGAAATTAGTGAACTTCCTCTATGTCTGCATCAATGGTTGGAGCATAAACTTGAATAACTGTCAAGTTAAAGGGTTGTCCACAACATTTAAATAATAGTATTCTGTCATAGACTGCACTGTACCCAAGTATTATTTTTTACTATACCCTTCCTGATTATATAAGCAACACTGTTTCTTCTTTGATTTTTGTGTCCCAAGTAATAAATAGCATGATCTTCTGACTGAAAGTCTATTCCAATTTGCTAATGTCTAAAATGTCAATGTGTAGTCGATTCATCTCATCTTTCACTGTGCTGAGCCGGCCTTGCTTATGCTTCTTGCATTCCATGTTTCTACTGTATTTCTGCCTTTGTAGCTTTGGATTTTGTTTTATAAGTTGCAACATCAGCAACTAGATATCTCCAAGGTTTTAACCTAGTAGTATTATAAACACTCTGAAAGATCTTCACTTCTTCCTCTGTAGCATGTTCATTGCCATCTAACCTGAGGGGCTGATCATCTAGCCCAGTGATGGCTAACCATTTTGCCATCGCTTGCCAAAAGTGGGGGGAGGTTGTCGCACGCACACACACCCATAATGCAATGCCCTCCCCCCGCGCATGCACACACAACCACCCCTGTGCTGCCCCCCCCCCTGCGCATTTGCACAGGACTCACTCCGGTTGGCCCATTGAGTCCATTTTTCACCTTCCCCATGCTTCAGGAGGCTTTTATCTGCCCACCCTCTGAAAGAGCAAAAATCAGCTGGCCAGAGCGTGAATGCGTGTT
>JANHFT010007919.1:7109-26732 GCA_032467955.1 Pseudoxenodon macrops | reverse complement strand
GTCAGGAAATTTCTCTTTGGTTTTAGTTGGATCTCTCTTTAATGGTCCTTTGCTCATTACTTCTTGTCCTGTCCTGAAGTGCTTTGGAGAATAGTTGACTTTCTCTTCTCTGTGACAGCCCCTCAAGTCCAATTGCTCTTTTTAAAAAAAGCACTTTTGGGACAACTATGACCTGGATGATTTTGGAAGATGAAGGAAGCAACTCCTGTATTTGAAATATTCTGGATAATATTGTAGTATTTCAAACTATTCTGCAATTCAGGACCTAATCTTCAGGCTCTGATCCTGAAGGCTCCAGAGAACAAGGGAGGGTAGTTTTTTTTAAATGTATGAATGTGTCTGATTTTAAGGTCGTTCTACTGAGTAGGAAATAAGTCCAATGAGCAAAGGATCCTGCCTGAAACAGAGCCTGTTCTATCATTTAACTCTTTGATCTGTGAAATCAAATCCAAAACAAAGCAAGGGCACACTTCTTCAAAATCATTCCACAGGTTCTGCTAGAACATCTTCTTCAGATTCAGATTCAGAATCTGAGTTCTGAACCTGGACCATGACAGGATGGGAATTCTGGAGCTACATTCCAATGTGTGAGTTTGTGTGAAAACTGATCTAAATCTTATGGCAATGCAGGTAGTTCTTGGGTTACAACCATTTGTTCAGTGACCATTCAAATTTACAATGATACTGAATGATACTTAAGACGGGTCGTCATAATTCCAGTCATTGCATCATCCCTGTATGTGATCCATGTTTGTGATCTGGGTACTTGGCGCCCAGTTTGTAAAAATGATGTTGCAGCAAGCTGTAATCACACAATCCCACTTCCCAATATTCCCTGCCAGTTTCCCACAAGCACAGTTAATAGGGAAAATGGCAAGAAAGTATAATTTGCAGTCATGTGAGGTCCACATCTGACAACTGGCTTGGTCCTCAATTAATGATGGAAACTGGAATTGCCATCTTAAGTGATGTGGTCAAGTGACATTGCACTTTACAACTATGACATTTAGTAATAACAATTCTGATCCCAATTGCTTTCATAATCCAAGGACTACCTATAATTCTATTCTGAAGACAGCACAGTGAGAAAATCCTACCATGCATTCCTTCTGAGAGTTTGGATATAAAATTTACAACCTTAATTGTAAAAACATTAATTTTCAGTAAAATGTATAACTAAAATATGTTGACATTTTATTGAGCAGAATATTATTATTTTTAAAAAAAAATTAAATTTATATTCACTTTTGTGCAAGAAAGTTTCTCCACAACAACAAGCCTCAAGATGGACTGCAAGAGAGTAATTGACCAAAATCACAGACTCAGCTTTTGTGGCTTAAGATAAACTAAAATATGGGTCTTCTCCTAGATCAACATCATAACCTCCATACCATACCACCTCTCACTTGACAGTTTTTCAAATGAGAAAACTTGATTTTATATTGCAAAAGTTTCACACTGAATGTGGCCTATGCTCCACAAAGGAGAATGCTTCTTAATGTCATTTTTCTTCTTCCCCATCAAAATTGGCATAGGGAGATGATGGAACATCACTGAGGCATGAACACTGCTGGGCTCCTAGCTTTTAGCCTCACCAATTAATCGGTAGGCATTTTTAAAATTTGTGATTAAAGTTTTCATTTGATTAATGTACTAATTAATCAATTACAGTTCTTAACCATAATTCCCAAGGGAACCTTCCCTGTCCCCAAATCAGAAGACTGCAGAAAATTTACAAAACTTTGTATTAATTTTGATGAAACCACAAGTAGCTGTGTTTCAGGTACAGTAATGGATTTTAAATGTTATAGATGTGATACATTTCAGTCAAACCGAAAAACAGAGAAGAAATAGACAATTTGGACAAATCACTATATTGACTCATTAGGACACATTCTGGCATTATGAATTCTGTTCATAATCCTTATGCCACTAGTGTTGTTTGCAAAGATAGCTCTGACTCATTTCCATGTAAAAGTTCACTATCATTAATCATAAGAAATTTACTTTATTACATGACTTTTTAAAGACAAATATCATAGCCCCTTATTATAAAATGAAAGAATGGAAAGCAACTGACAGTCATTTTATTGGACAAGAAAGGTGGCGGGGCACAGCTTCAAAGCAATTGTCCAATGGGATGATGTTGTGGCTGCAAGTCATATAGAACCCTTTGTAAACTATTGCCAATAGATTTTATAAAATGATCTTAGAGGCAAAATGGCATGAGTACAGGAAAGAAAGCAGTTTAAATTATGTGTGGCTAAGTCCTTCAATTTCAAAGAGGCCAGCTGATAAAAATTTCCATTTAAACAGTGTACCTTAAAGGGTTAGAGGACAGATTGAAAATGTGAGGTAGACAGTGCTCTCTATTATTTTCTTAAGTAGCTAAATTTCTCTCTGGGGTTTCTTTAAAAAAAATAAAAATAAACCCAGAAGTTTTTTTAATTTTTCCTGTCATCTGAAGTTTCAGGATTTTACTCTGACTGGAGAATCTTTTTTTTTTCTGGTTTTCAATGATAATCTTGTTAAAAGAGTCACAATGAATATTTACAGCAATTAATCTTCAAAAATTAAATCAACATCCATATGCGTAACATGTAGAAAGAAAAACATACCTTTTACTCTGTATACCTTTAATTGGAAATGTCCAATTTTGCCATTTAAAAACATCCAAGAATACCCTTGGCACATTAAAATTAACACATATTGATATGACCTACTGTTTGTAGTAACTCATTGGCTCAACTAGATTCAAGAAGCGGACCCCTGGATATAAAAGATGTAAAAGGCAGAAAAAATGTTTTTCTATAAAAATGCTAAAATATGTAAATGATGTTTAAATGATTTTTTAATTACTTGGAAAACCCAAGAAATAAATAATTATATTTAAGTTACTAAAAATAATAGCTCAGGGATTAGATGAATGTTCACTTTCCATTGATTAGATTTTGAATCAATTGAAGATTGAATAATATCCATAACATTCTGAACAGTTTATTCAGAGGGTGATTCATATTAGTACACTGCAGCTCCTAACCAAACTATATGCCACATATCTATGGGTCAAACTTTATGTTGCATTTATAAACCTAAAGGCAGCATTCAGGCAGCATTCAACTCAATCTCTAGTGGCAGGCTATTGAAAACTGGCTGTGACTGCCTCATCCATTGCTCACTGTCTTCTCATGCTAATTATGAAGATGTATGAAGAAAATACTATGTAAATTCACTGTAGCTCTATTGGACATCTATTTTTTTTTCTAATATCAATCAAAAAGGGTTTCATTCAGGTGGGTTATAACTTATAGTTCACTTCCTCCTGTGCTACATGGCCATGTGCAGTGCAAAAAAAATTACAAAACATTCCCCAGAAAAAGGCCAAAAACAAGATGGCGATGCATGCGCAGTGCCGGAAACTCGGCTTATGCACATGCGCAAAAGAAAAACCCAGGAAAAATTACCCCCAAATTTCCCCCCCCCAAAAAAAAGATGGCAGCATCCAGGGACTAGAACCAGTTCCATGATGTCACCAGCAGTTTACTACCTACTCTATAGAACCGGTCTGAACCAGTAGGAACCCACCTCAGGTTTCAATGTGTTGTATCTTAGTCCTAATTTTATTTACATTAACTGTATGGTAACTGCCATATGAAGAAAGGAACTTTATGTACTTATCTTAGCTAAAAGACCAGTTTCAGTCCTTTTAAATGTGGTCAATGCTATCATTTTTCTATAACTCAGGCGAGCTTGAGACAATCCCTTTGGAGCATTGCATGATACTGTAAAGTGGACAATGTCACTAACAAGCATGACTCCCTCCCAATAGAAAATATTGTATGCCATTTCAGGAGGTTCTGCATTCATAGAGTCTACCATCATTCAAAAGACTAGATCATTCAGGTATCCTGGAAGTTCTTTCCATGCTTCAAAGCCCTAGTCCAAACAGTTGAGAGTAGATTCTATGCTCCATGGGATGAGTACCATATTGTGTTTTGTCTCCTGCAATAGTGATAGGCATGTCACAGCCATGATCAGCTCTTCAAAAGCAAGGGCTTATCTGATCTCTGTTATGCAGGTTTGTTGTTATTGTTATTGTAGATTTGTAGAAATCATGTAACCTAAACTCTTAAGGACCTAAATGTATGCCTATGGGTGTCTTTAACATTTTACTAAGATTACAGGTATGGTTGATTTCACTAGAAGCCCAGATTCAAGTTTGTTGCCTTTGACACATACTCAAATTATTTTCAAAATCCTCTGAGTTTCCTTGGCTTTACATAATAACTTTGTTATTAATTACTTTAACCATCAGACCTCCCCATGAAATACATGAATTTAGTTAACCACAAAAAAAAATAATTCAGAGATAAAAGAGTTGAACTTTGATCTGGATCTACAAAAGGATTTAAATTCCATCCTCTCAAGCCCAACACAGTAAGCAAGATCAAGGAATCAGGAATTATACATATTTCAACAAGGAATGTGCAATGCTAATCACAGGCAAATATCTTTAAGATGAATTACCCATTATCATTTCTAGAGAACTCATTATGATAGAGTATCTTTGAATGATTTGAAATATCTTTTCCTAAGTATGTCCCAAAGTGATTTTTAAAAAGGCAACTGGACTTTGTTTTTTCTTTGAAGACATTTTACTTCTCATCAAGAAGCTCCTTTAGTTCTGACTGAATGGTGGAGGATAGAAGGATTTCTATTCCTTGCAGTCATATGATCGTTAGCACTCTTTCTGAGAGTTGTTGAGGCCACTTGAAGGTTTATCTGTGTCCTCAGATCATCTGAATAGTGCAAATGGATGAGAAGCCACCTTGGAACTGCTGAAAGAACTGTGTTGTAAACAGGAAACAGATGGTGTTTTATCCCTCCTCCTCTGTTGAGAGAGGGCTGTTTAGTCTTAAAGTAGATGGCTCTTTGACCTCTCTTTCAAATCTGTGGTGCTCTCTGTCCAAAATGTGGACTTTGCTGTTTTCAAAATGTAGATGGATTGCAGAATCTTGTCTTGATGGGTTTGTTCTCCTAAGTTGTGCCATGAGCTTGTGAATGGTTATTTTGTTTCTCCAATGTATAGATCTGTACATGTCTCACTGTATTATACTGCAGTACCATTAGACTAGAAGGCCTCCAAGATCCCTTCCAATTCTTTAGCATTTCTGCAATTAAACCACTTATTTAAGCTTGATGATTTTACCTAGCTAATTGAAAGAAGTCAGACACATTTTATGAAATAAGGAAATTTACAGTAACATTGCATATCGTCCCAGAAATAAATCTTATTTGAGTGGTTTATCTGACATGAATTGCTATAATATTGTAACCCTTTCCAGTAGTTTGAACATTTAAAAATGTACCTCGTTATTGATTACTTTAAAATAAATTGATGATTAATAGATAGCAACTTTTGAAAGCTTAATGATCATGGTGTCTCCCTGCCAGGTAAGGTTAATGAAGAAATAAAAATAAAATTTATGAACTAAACTCTAAAATGTACTTTGATGACATAGAAACCAAACAGATTCAAGAAGCCATGAGTAACAGGAACCATTTCAATCTGGAATCAAACCTCAGCTTCAGACTGAATCAGCCTTAGTGCTGTTCAGATCTGGTTGGTGCTGAACTTTTAAAATTTTAACCCCAGTTGAAATATAGCTCCTAATTTCATTATAATTAAACTGTTGTTGCTGTGCTGGAGAATAACAGGCTCCATTTTAAGGTGTTCTTACTTTTAATACATATATTATTTTAGAAATATTTCAATTATATTGAAATAATAGCATGTTAATGATTTTAATGCACCATAAATAATTTAATGCTTTTCCACTTGGAAATTTTTGTCATTATTAATTAATTAAAAAGATGATTGTAAATATTGGTAAATACTGAGCCACAGTGGCACAGTGGTTAGAGTGCAGTATTGCAGACTACTTCTGCTGATCACCAGCTGCCAGCAGTTTGGCAGATCGAATCTCACCAGTTCAAGGTTGACTCAGCCTTCCATCCTTCTGAAGTCAGTAAAATGAGGACCCAGATTGTTGGGGGCAATATGCTGACTCTGCAAACCACTTAGAGAGGACTGTAAAACACTATGAAGTGGTATATAAGTCTAAGTACTATTGCTAAATAGAAAAATTTATAGAGAAATATAAAACATTGAACTATCTCAAAAGGATAGATAGAAGCATATGTTCAGCATTTAATTATCTATAATTTTTCACTTCCCTTTAATAATAGCAAATTATATAATTATTAAGTTTTATATAAACTGAATATATCATATAAATAACTAGATAAATAGAATAAGTATTATATTGATAACTATCAGTTTATATTCTAAAACTACCAAGAATTTTATGTTTAAAAATTATTCAAAGTGAAACAAAGTGAAAATTGTGGCATTTTGTTATTAAGAAGGTATCATTGTCCTTTTATTTATATTTTTAATTTCTATACTGCTTTTCATAAAATTATTTCAAATTTTCAGAACTAAAATGAAATTTAAATACTATAAACAATTATAAAGAGTATTGAAATCTTATATTTCAAATTTCACCCAGCATCCAAAGAATCAAAAATCAAAACAAAAGCAGATAATTTTTAACATAGAAATATGTATTATGAAAGTCAGCTATTGAATATTATTGATACATATTAATTGTATCTAACTGAGTCTGATCATATAAGTCTCTGCAGTAGCAGGAATTTCTTCTAAAATATCTGTTTGTCCCTCAAATATACTGTCAAACAACAAATAACACTTTAGTAGATAAGAGGTATTGAGGTGCAGAAGGGAGAAGTGAAAGCAAATCATACCACATGATCCAAAAGGCCATTTGCCTAAGATTGGATTTATTCATATATTAAACTGGCAGAAAGGAATTGAACAAAGATGTAACAAATTTGCAAAAAGCTGGTCATGCTTTAAATTGATTTTTATACAATTAATAAATCCAATTCTGTACTCACTTAGCTGAGAATAATTCTCACTGAACACAGAAAGAGATACCAATGAGAAGATGTATAAAGAGTCAAATTATAATTAAGTTCAACACCATGAAAATAAGAAAGCATAATATAGGCAACCTTCATACAATAATAGGAGGCAGTAAGGTCATAAAATGTAGAATTGTAATAATAAAACCCAACTTAAAAGGCCTGAACATATTTTTTTTGACCTGGCCTCAGAAAGATTGTAATGTCAAGTACTGGTCAAATTTTCTTGAGAAGCAGTTCTGAACATGAGTATTTTACAGTGGACAATTTCTGGTAGTGACAAAACAGAAAATAGTTTTCCTCTATGCATATGCACTATGTAATCCTCCAACTGTAATAAACATGGTGAAGGACCTCATCTTAAATTCTTATTTGACCACAAGGCAATCTGTGTTTGAATCTAATGGCTTTTGAAAGCCATTTAAAGCAAATAGGCAATCAATTAAAAAAATTGTCATAATTTTCACAGTGACTCTTTGTATTGCAGCTTCTGAATTGTCAAAGATTAATGATTAATGCATCACAGTAATCCAAACAAAAACCAGACTCCAGCATACAAACTCTCATAAAATCATAGGGTTTAAAGGAATCTTGGAGGTCTTCTAGTCCAACCCACTGCTCAAGGCAGGGGATTTATACCATCCCAGACAAATGGGTCTCCAGTCTATTTTTGACAACCTCGAATGATGGAGCACTCAAAAATAGCTGCAAATTCAGAATTAGCTAAAGCTGATAAAATATGTTTCATAATACACTATGGATAATTATTTAGTAAGACATGAAATATCTGTGATATGATGATATTATATAAATGGACTGTTTTAACAATTTTCTGTTAGAAAAATATAGACTGAAATCATAAAAAAGAATAATAAAAAAGAACACCTAATTATTTTTGAATATTGATGTTGCACTTATTTGAGAATATATTACTTTGTGTTTGGAACATCTTACAGACACTTTTGTTGATGTTCCTATAAGTGATTTGGGAAATAAAAAAGAACTAAGAATCACCTTGTCTATGGTTCTTTTTAATGGATATGAAATCAAATGTTGGATAACAAAGAATTGAGTGCTGTTTAGTTCTCCAACTTAAATGATAGGTCTATTTTTATTTACCACATACTGCAATAAAATAAAATAAATATCAGATGATGAAACAGCAGTGGAAATCATTCAGCTTATGAATTTTCTATATGCCTTTGATATTTCTCATAGACTTCCTCTTTCCTTTCTTCTTTCTGATACGATAATATGCTGCTTTTTTATGATATATTTTCATCTAATGTCATATGAAATGCTTTAGTGATGGCTAACCTTTTTCTTCTTGCATGCCAAAAATGGCAGCACATGCTAGCGCATACCAGCATGCAACCCCCAATGTACACTGCAATGTGCATGCATGCGCACCCCATTGGGCCATTTTGTGCCCTCCAGAGGGTTCAGGAGGGTGAAAAACGGCCCAACGGGACTTCTGTTTTGCCCGTTGAGCTGTTTTTCATCCTCTGGAGGCTTCAGGGGAGCCTCCGGAAGGCAAAAAAAGCCCAAAAATCAACCCCAAAAATCAGCTGGCCAGTGTGCGCAAGCCATTTCTGAGAGGACACGAGGCGCTGTCCTCATAAATGACTCCGCGTGCCACCATCACTGCTTTAGATTATCATTAGATTCATATTGTTTATATTTTGCAATTAATACAACTATCTTATCTGAAGAAGATAACTAATAAATAGATGTTAGAAAGCAGTTTTGCACATTTTTACACTGATAAAACCTATTCTGGAGCTAGTATGATTGATTGATTACTTAGTATTTATTCAATCTAATTTAAGTATTTTGTATATTGGACTTCCACTTTACTTTTATAAAAAGTATCAAAAAGTGATTTCATCACAATATATTTATGAATTTAGCTATGTTTGACTATGTGTATCTATTTATCCAAAGCTACAGCACATTTTATATTTGATTAAGCTAGCTCCAATAATTTTATTATGTCGTGCTATTTTTCTATAAATAGTGAACAATGCATTTTGCACAATATGATGTCTTCATTATTACTTCTATTGAGTTTACCCAAAACCTTGATAATAAGGTTTCTGTTTCACTGGGAAACTGATTTCTTCTGTTTCTCTGGTTATTTGATTAACAACCATTCCATTGAAATTCCAAGAATCTTAACGGTACAAGAATTCTGTAGTCCTTGAGAAACAATAGAACACAGAATGTTAGGATTGCCATTGCTAAGTAATGTGGTCATAAAGCTTGGCATCATGTGACCACAATCCTTAGTGATAGCAATCATGAAATTCCTTGTCATTAACCAAAATATATTGGTCAAACTTACCTTGACTTACCTTGATCCAAGACATTCCCAGCTTGGTCCTTCACAGCCCAAAGCATTGGCTCTTTCATGATTAGTGCCCGCCCCTCTTCAACTTTACTAATTGCCTATTCCCTCCCATTTATGTCATTTTGGTCATTTTGCTCCTTCTTTGCACATGGCTCTGGAGCTGCTTGTCAAACTGTGGCTCAGGGGCCTTCTTGGCATGCTGCAGCTCTGAGGCTGTAAGAAGCTCTCATAGCACAACATTATATATGTGTCATAGCAGAATATTAAGTCACTGTTTCCCTGGGAGCAATGTTCAGCAACCCAACCCTATAGTGCAGTTCAAAGCCACAGCCACCCCTGAAAGCTTCAAGCTCAGCCCACTCCAGTCACCCTGGATTCTGCTGCCCCAATTGATGTTCATGCTCTTACTGCTGATTAGATGGCCCTGCCTGACCCTTTGTGAAGCAACTGATTGCTGTGTGAAGCTTTCTTCCCCAGGTTTAACAAGGTAGCCACCACATGCAACATTGGGGGGGAAAAGGAAGGTCAGGCTGCGCACATCTCATAAGCAGTAGGAACAACAAGATGGTGATGGTCTGCTAGGGGCAGAAGAGCAGAGGATGGCAGAGGCTGCAGATGGCAAGGGGCCAAAAAGAAAGAGATGGGAGGGAGATAGCAAGATTGGGGAAGATGAAGTCCCCTATGGTTGTAGTGTGGGCAACCTGCCAAGCATGATCAAATTGTGGTTATGTGGCTGTTAGGGGCAGTGTAACATTGATACGTTTAGTAGCTGGATACCATTCGTTCAGGACTGCCATTACTTGAGAACTACCTATAATGGAAACTAAATTGTTCTACCTTACACAGTTCAGATTCTTAGAAATTCAACAGAACAACAAAGGGCACCCTTGTGCATATGCATACACACATGCATCATTAATGTAAAAAAGAAATGAAAAGCAAATCAACTTCTACATAGTAAATGCAGATCTCTGGGGTGATCTATAGGGAGAGCTTTCCAAATTCTACCACCATTAGAAGGCAAATGAACAAACATTACGTAAGGTCGTCATTAAAGTAAAAATAAATGGTTAGTAATAAAAAGGTTCCAGAATTGGTTCCCTTAAATAGAAGTGTAACTTCCAATCACTTTGGAACTTTAAATGAGCTTTAAGACTTAAAACCTTGAGATTTATAATAATGAGGATTAAATTCAACTGAAATTCAACTTCATTGTGTCAATATTGCAGTAGCAGCAATTTTTTCGCTTTCCATACCTTTACATCCCACTTTATACCTTTTTGAGTAATTTATCAGTTAAACTAAACCATGACACTGCTTACATGATGAAATGTAAAAATCATTGTTCAATGGGTAATTATAAGAATTTGAATTCTTCAGGGCTCAGATATAAGCTCTATACAAATACATGTGTTCTTAAAACCAGTCAAAAAATTAAAGTACCATTTGTAAATTATCTAGGCATAATTTATAGGCTGGCCATAGTCAACTGGATTGAGATGGACAGCTATAGAAATTGCAGAAGTAAGTACCGTAAATAAGTAAGTACCGTAGGTAAGTAAATAAGTAAGGAAGGAAGGAAGGAAGGAAGGAAGGAAGGGAAGTCTAAGTGTTGTGCACTACATTGTTCAGCTGTTTTAAATCAAACTATAGTCCAAATTCTAGAAAAAAAATATAGCAGCAATTTGGGATATTCTAATAGCTGAGCAACTCATAGCACATATATAGAATTAGAAAGCCTGTTTGTAGTCCCCAGAATTATTCATCACTGTAGCATTTTGTCAGCAGTTTATAAATATTTAAGACAGCAAGCTGCTGTTTTAATTTCTATATTTCTTACATTTTATTACAGTGATAAAATGTGTCTTTTTCAAAGGGTTAATTTTTTTTATAATTCCCTTTGATTTTGCTGCCTATCATATCAGAGCATTGATGACACAATCACACATACAAACATGAACACATATATTTTATGTGTCTGTGAAAAATGTTGATTAGTAATTTCCTGATTTGTGAAATGTTTTCAAATTATGTATTGGGGGTTTATTTTATTTATAGCTACAAATGCATTTTTTTTACAATGAACAAGAGAAGGTAGTGGGTTAGAAGAAGTGTTACATTTTATATTGTCAACATTCTGGAAGCAACCAATTGCAAAAATTTAAAAGAGTGTCTTTATTCATTTTTATAGGTGAAAGGCAGTATAAATGAACGACTGAATTACTCTCAGGTGTACCAGTATTTAATATTCTTAATATAGCACACATATGTACAGAGTCCTTTATTAATTAAAAAGAGAGGGAAAGGTTTTAGGAAGAATGTTTTGGAGCAAAATCTGATGCCTCTCCAAGTTTCTATATTAACAGGCAGGTAAAAGATTAAGGGATGTTCTTTTTCTTATTTTGTTGTTCAAAAATGGATCTCTTAAAATTGTGCTCTTTAGAAAAGACCATATTAGGGCTGATCATACTTACTATATTATTAGAATATTAGTTTAGTATTAAAGAAGATAGCATCAAAAGTAATAAAATATTGCTGATAATGAAAACATGACATTTTGAGTTTATTCTGTGACTTGGAGTTAGAATGCTTTCACGAGCAGAGAAACAAATGTGAATGAATAGAAGCTGTTGTAACAAGAGGAGGAAGGAAGATATTTTGATTGACTACGTATGTATGAACATCTAGGCTTGTTGAAAGGCCCCTTTATCAAGAAATTGGTTGGCTCACAAAGCCTGTCTCCTTTTACAAAACACAGCAACTTTCCATAGAAAGAATATTTTCTTCTAGCCCAAATGATAACCCAATACTGTAATGCTTTTGGGCTGTCTCTAGTTTTGTGTATATCATCAACAATTAGGAATCTTAACAGCAATAAAATAAATTGATTGTGGCTTGAAATTAGTGATTAAAAGTCAAGAGATGAGCTAGGTTTAGGAAAAAAATAATTGTCACAAATATTCACTGCATTTAAATGATGATCTAAATGCAAAAACATGGATTTAATTTCCTAAAATAATAATAAATACTGCCTCAGAATTAATTGCTATAGTGCGCATCCAGTTTCTTTCCTTTCCTTTCCCTTCCTTTCCCTTCCTTTCCTTTCACCCCTTCTATTTATGCTTTTCTCTGTGTCCCAGATTTTGCAAAACAGTAAAGTAGGCCAATATTTTTCATTGCAAATAGGTTACTAGGTTTTGTGATAAAAGTGGTTAAAATACATTTAATAATATTAATCACATCTCATGATAGTGATAACTATGTATTTCATTGCTGTCTTTAGTTGAATAGATGTTTTAATCTTATTAAACAACAGCATTGTATTTTTGAGGATTTCCTGATTTGTGAAACACATCTTATAAAATAATCTATAAATACAGGTATCTTTCTACATTAAGCATTCTACAATTTTTAGAATTGTATTAGGTATTACTATGTTCATGATTTTTTTTAAAAAAATATTTCCTCAGATTCAGAGAAGGATTAAACATATTGATTTATTTCATCAGTCTTCCATGACAGGTACTTAATAACATGTGTTTTATTTAATGTTTTAACATCAAATAGCAGGAACACAAGGTTTGTTAATTCTCACATATACACAGGTAATTGTGTTCAGAAACCAATTTGCATTGTTTTGCAAAAAGAAAATACAAAACTAGCAAATCTCTGTAAGAGTTTACATGTTTCTGCTTGCTGTGGTAGTTGATTAGTAGTCATGTATTGAGATCATCAACTCTGAAAAAGAAAACAATGCATTTTGTATCTATCTGGAGGTAGGACAATTTAACTTGTTTGCATTTTCTATTTTTTTAATAAGAAGGGGGGGGAAACAGCTCCCCACATACCATCATTTTGCATGGGATGAATATGTGCTATAGGTCTTTTTTATTATCAGAATGTAATTGCAGTTATATGAAAGCTAGATTGCTATTTTTAAAAAGCATGTCAAATTTCTGCAGTTTTTTTTTAAAGCTTTGATGTTTTCAGTTGCAGGGGAATTAAACAGGATATACTGTGATTTGGAGAAATGGGGGGGAAAACCTGATCAAGCATAGAAGCCAGTATTTCTACTCCATCTCATTCATACTAAGAATAGAGTATGTTTTTAAAATCATTTTTATTAGCAGCAGAGTTCCCAAGCTACAAACCTGAGGCAGAGCATCATGGAGAATTTTGAGAAAAGAAAACAGTAATTTAATTTAACTGAAGTGAGGTGCCCTAAACTGGCCGTTTCTGTTCAGATTTTATGATTCATGCCAAGTAAGTGCACAGCTCACTTCACATAAATAGAGGACTAATCTAAGCAATTTTGTAAATATATAGCTTGTTGAGTTTGGAAATCTAATCTGGCAGTAGTTTCCATTCACCTGGTAGATAGCCAAAGCAGGATATAACACAATATGAGACCATTTCTTCTATCAATTTATCCTTTTTTCTGATACCTTTCAAATGACTTTTTCTACAATTTTGGTAATTCCAAACCAGCATGAAAGATACTAATCTGAGGGAACTGTAGAATACCGAGTCTGTAAACAAATAATGACAATAAAAATAATAATATCAGAAGCTGCAGTTTCCATCTCAGAATTTTGGAGGAGATTTTTTTTTGTACCATATAGTATTATAGTCCAAGAAGAAAATTAGTAACACAAGTGTGAATTTAAAAGTAGAAGGGAAAAAAAAACCCAATTACATTAATCTGAAAATATTACTATGATAGCTGGAAATATAAATTATGTGCAACTTCTAATAATGGAAGTCAAGAAGCACAGTGAAAAAGTGGACTTGCCATTAAATATAAATATAATTAAACTATTGAGAAAGAGGTATAATAACGAGACTTGGAACTGACAGAAGTAATAGATAGCTTCTCCCATATAAGGTTGTTTACCAACTGTAAAAGAGCCAGTGGTGGCTTTCTACTGGTTCACCCTGGTTCAGGCAGATTTTGTTTTTGAAGCTGTAAATGACCATGAATAAATTCTAAATTTGTAAAAACATGGGAACATATTCCAGTATTCTGAAGATATAAACCTTTTTACAGCTGATTGTAAAATTCATTTATTTTTTTTAAAAGAAAGCAATAGAAAATTAAAAATGTCTAAACTATTTTTGTAATTCAAACTCTAGAACAAGGAGTTTGTGAATCTAGGTGAGATCACTGTGTCCAAGTAAATTTGGGTTGGTTTGCACACTGTTCAGTTGTTCTCATGTAAGCCTCTTGGCAATATACAGCATTTGGCAAACATAGCTTGGCAGCACTCACAAAGAAATACTAGTTGTGTGAAATGACATACATATTAATTGTTAGCCATTATTGATTGCACAGCTGCAGTACACATGAATCAGTTGCCATGTACACTAACTGTGAATGTTTTATTAATTTGAGATTAACCAATTAAACACTCGTTTTTATCAAATTTGGATTGTTATGAATATTTATTTATTACATTATTAATGTACTGCAATTCTAATTGGACTCCCAATGGTGTGTGTGTATGTATGATAAAATTATAGAATCTACCTTCAACATTCCGTTAATATCTCTCTCTCAGAGAGAGAGAGAGAGAGATCATTCAAATTCGCAGGGCAGAGAGAGAAATAAAAACAAGTAGAAATAGTTTACTTAATTCAATTTCTTTAATGGAATTACCCTGACCTCAATGCTCTTTCTCTATTTCTTAAATTTAAATGATGGAATTATTCCAAGGATTTAGGCTTTGAAGGGCAGTAGGCATCAACACCATTTACATTTCTATTGCATCAGATATGTAAATGATAATCACCAAAATATTACACTCATTTGAGTTTTAGGAATATCAAAAAAAATGTTTTCCTTTGGGGAAAAATGTATCTGTATAAAGAAAAGCATTTTTCTAAATATGTTTTTAAATTATAGCCTCATAATTATTGTGGTAAGTGTGGACATTCTTGCATTGATAAGAAGTCTAGTAGCTATTTTGAAAGCAATCATTGTTTTGGTTATCCCATCTTCATAAAAGAGTAGACAGTCCATTGCCTTTCCTAAGGCCTTGGAATTCTGGCTTTGTACTCAAGCATGAAGTTGGTTAGAGACATCCAAGTCTCCATGCTGGATAATGGATAATGGATTTGATTGTGTCCAACTGCTATATGGTTTTTGCTTAATTGTATATTATGTGTTATGTATTATGTGTTTTTATTTGTTTTATTGCAAGTTTTCTACTGTCACATAAAAGTGAATATAGATTAAGTGAATAAGAAAGCAAGCAAGCAAACAAGCAAACAAACAAATAAAAGATATGCCTCATCACCGGACATCCCAGATGAAATCGTAATCCCATATGAATGGTCTGTGTCTTCCTCAATCTTGGGCCCTCTAACAGAGGCTTCAAAGTTTGAAGGTCATGCACAGGCTTTTAGTTGTTCCTAGCACTGCACTCTTCTGGACAGAGAACTCTGCTATGTACTGGAATCTGTTGGAGCCACTTCCCAGTTTAGGAGTCACAACCCCAAGTGCTCCTGACACTACTGGAACAACTTTGATCTTTACTTTTCTTATCCTCTTCAGTTCCTTCTTCAGGCACTTGTACTTCTCCAGTTTATCATGCTTCTTCCTGATGTTGCTGTCACTTAGCACCACTATATCACCACCACTGTCTTCTCATCTCTATCTACTAGTGTACCATGCTGACTGGTTGATTGGCAGGTACCTGTGAGATCTGGAAATCTCACAGAATTTTAGCCTTCTTATTTTCCATAACCTTCTATGGAATCTCCCATCTAGACTTAGGAGGATCTAGCCCATATTTTGTACAGATGTTCCTGTATATAATGCCAGCTACTTAGTTGTATACTTAATTGTTCATTGTATGCTTCTTTAGCCTGCATTGTGTTGGACTGTCTCTGAGACTTGTCTGTATAGTCTGCACTTTGGGTACTGTCTAGTGGGTGGACTCTTGCTTCTATGGATCTGACACTTAGTGCCTGTTCTTATGCTGCTATGATCAGTGCCTCAGAGCTGTCTTTTAGTCCAGTTCTTTCCAGCCAATGTCTACCATCTCAGCTATATATCAATGGTACACCCCATGCAGGGTTTTGTCATGGAACTTTTTTTGCTTATCTTTTTTCCATATCTGCTGCTACCTCAGACATTCTTTCAGCAGCTCATCTTTGAGTGCCATCTCATTGATGTACTCCTGGATACTCTGAGTATCATCCATGACAGTAGCTTTAACTATCACAAGATTCCGATCATCCTCTTTCCATCTGGTGTTCAACTTGGGATGGAAACCTCTGTAAATTGTGAGGAGCTTCTGTGTCTTCACATTGGCAGTTTCCATGTCCAGTTCACTATATTGGCAAGATAACTGAAGACTAACAGAGCATACATGTTGATAACACAGATCTTGTTCTTTCCATAGAGCTGGTTCTTCAAGATGTGTCTGATCCTTTGGTGGCACTTAGATGAGTTGATCTTCCTAGCCTCCTCACTGGGGTTCCCATGTGACTCTGGGATACCAAGGTGTTTAGGTATTAATTTGTATGTCTGTTATGTGACCCACTGGTGGATCCATCCCATTAATCTTAACTACTTTTCCTCTCTTGGCTGCCATCCAACTACACTTCTCTAGTCTGAATGGCATCTTAATGTCCTCACTGTAGATCCATGTCAAGTGGATCAGCAACTTGATGTCTTGTTTGCATATAATTGATTTCATCCAGCAGGTGGCTGATGGTATTTCGACTCCAGAATTTGTATCCATATCTAGTTCTTGTGATTATTTGATTGAAGGAGTCCATGTGTGGACTGTCTTGAGTTGATTTGCAGCAGGGGTGGGTTCTAACTTACCTCGCTGCCAGTTCGCTGCCTCCCACACCGCATGGGCGCGCCTCGTAAAAAAAAATTCCCCCCAAAAAATTAAAAAGATGGCGGCACCCACAGAGCAGAACCGGCTCCATGACATCACCAGCGGCCTACTACCTACTCGGTAGAACCAGTCCAAACTGGTAGGAACCCACCTCTGATTTGCAGTGTTGTCTTCCACAGTCTTATTGAATTCTTGAGGAATGTTCTCAGTGTCCTGCTGATTTTCTATAACATCAGCCATTCGTAGATCCATGTATGTTGTATTGAGGCATAGGGTTTCCTGTAGACAATCCAGGCTGTGCTCAGATTGGTCTGTCTAGAGTTTGAGTCTTGGGCAACTCTCTATCTATGAGCAACTATGTTCTCGTGTTCTCAATGCCTTTCTGAGCTGTGCTCATGTACTGGCCTATATGGTACTGTAGCTTGCTGGTTAGGATCCTGATAGGATTTTGCATGGTGTAGGTAGTTGGGTTATTGGCCAGTAATTGGATGATATGTTTCCCTTGTCTTTTATGATCAATACTATCTTTTCTTCAGTTAGCCAGACTTGGTGGGATCTTGTTGATAGCACCTGGTTTATCTACAGTTCTTGGAGATTTCTGTGGTCCCCATCAATCCTGCATTGGTGTTATGTGTCTTTTCTTTCCCCCATATGTTTTTCCAGTACTGTTCATTTTCTGCTGTTGGTGGCTCTGCTGTTACTGTGTTAGTGCACTGGAATTGGATAGCTCTTTGGAGAACAGGGCATTTATTTTCTTAACCTCTGCTTCTTTAGTATAGAAGTCAGTGTGGTGAGCCTTTGTTTAGTAGTCTCGAGAGCTTCAGATTGAGTCAGGTCCTTTGTATTTTTCTAGTAGTGGAATCTTACCCCTAATCTTTGCTTCTTTCTTTATTTCCACCAGCTGACTAACCTCTCTTTGAGTTGCATTGATCTCAGCCTCTAATCTTATTTTCCTGGGGTGATATGTACTGCTGTTCTTGATTGTGTAGCAAAGCATCTCTAGGATTACATCATTTGTAGCATATATCAGTTCATTGGTTTGAGTTATCGTGATAGTGAGGATCGTTGTGAGGTCTCTATTAGCATCGTCTAGCATACTATCTATTAGTCCATCTTTGCTGAGCCTTGGTAACCGATCTTGAGAATTAATTGTAGCTAGTTTATCTGTGCTTTTCTGCCTCACAGCTGCAGCTGTGCTCTGTAATGAGAAGAGTGGTAATGACATTTCATCTTCAGGGGTTGACTGCACATCCAGTTGTTCTTTTGGGTATTCTTAAATATGGGATGTAATCTGCAGCTGGTCTATCTCAAGATGTGATAGCACCTTCCTCTTTACTATTTTGAAATGTTGGGTCACTACCCATTTGTGAGTTACTGTGCATGTAGATTTTCTGTCCATCCATAGTTCTTGCATATACTTCATATACCATCTCTCATTAGCTTTCCATCAATTCAAACTTATCTTGTCTCATCTATAGGGGTTTGTTTTGTGTGTGTATATATTCTCTGTGTGTGTATACATACATACATACATACATACATACATACATACATACATACATACATACATACATACATACATACTCTCTATTTATTAATGCCAGCCCTTTTTACTTAGGTTAGGAGATCTAAATTTATGTTGGTTTAATCAGCTAATATTACACAAGATGGTATTGTTTTCACTGACAGTTCTCTGAACTGTAACCATAACTGTTCCCATAAACAACAACATATTTCCAAATATGTGAGCAGAGGAGAGTTTAGCTCTCATATATTCCATCATTTCCTACTTGGAAGATTTTGGCATTCCTTGAAAGGCATTCATTTGTTTAAGTAAAATGAATTTATTTCTACTTAATAATACCATCACTGTCTGAAAGTTATTGTTTAAATAGCATGATGATGCTCCAGACAAGTCTTGACTGGATACTTTCTCACATTTCTAGTAGGAAGGAAAGAAGCTAGTAATAAACCAGCACTTGGCAAGAAATGCTTTGCTTCTTATTAAAAGGCAGAAGGAATGGAGAAGTGTGTTAACTTATTGGGCAACTGAGATTACTGTGGGGTTCAGCAACAATATGTGGCCATCTAAATCATGGAGATGCTTCATCAATCTCCTTGGAAGGATCAAAACTGGATTTTATGTCCTAACTCTCTGTTTTCCCCAAGTTTTTTTCTGCCTATCCTGGGCCTAGTGGCCAAAGATGCTTTCCTACTTAATACCTTACAAAATGGCTGAGAGATGCCTCAGGACTACATTAGTAATATGCATGAAAATGAAAAATAATCTACCCAGTTATATTTATTGACTAGTACAGTGGTTCTTAACCTGGGATCGATCGAACCCCAGGGGTTTGGTGAGTCAGTCTCGGGGGTTCGGCGGAGGTCAAGACACACACCCGACTCATATGA
>JANHFT010007918.1:590639-604733 GCA_032467955.1 Pseudoxenodon macrops | reverse complement strand
GATAGAACCTAGAAATTTGAAGGTCTCTACTGTTGATACTGTGTTGTCTAGTATTGTAAGAGGTGGAAGTATGGGAGAGTTTCTCCTAACGTCTACCACCATTTCTACAATTTTGAATGTGTTCAGTTCCAGATTGTTCTGGTCGCAACATGAGGCTAGTTGTTCAACCTCCCATTTGTATGTGAATTCATCGTTGTCTTGAATGAGACCAATCACTGTTGTATCAATTACAGATTACAGATAGATTACAGAGCTTTTCAACCTGCTGCATTACTAAGACAGAACTATAACATTTTTATTTCTATTTTAGCTTATACACTAAAAGAAATGTTGAAAAATATATAAATTTCATGGTTATATTATTTCCAATTTTCAGATTAATTAGCATAATACACATTGTAACTACTGGTTTCCCAGATGTATATATGGTTTTTGGGTACCTTAATTGGACATATCTACTATCACTAATCAAAACAGTAGAACTGTGTTTACAAATGAAACTTGAAATTGCCTCTATATTTCCACCATCTGTTAGCTCTATGCAAATTATAGCATAGTTTCAGATATGCTAAAAGTAATATCAGGACAAAATCTAATCTGGAGGGAACTCAGCACCACCTAGAGTGTCAGGTACGTTGTAATACATATTCTCGACACAACAGTTCTGCACCACATACTGTCTTTTTCTTTTTCCTTTCTTTTATTCTCATTCTCTCTCTCAACTGTCAAATCAGAAGCATAAGCCACAAGAAAGTAGGGAAAAAATGAAACTGCTCTTGCAAAATTTCAAGAAAGGTTTCAAAGCAGCATTTTGTGAATCTACAGTATATGATTTGATTTGTGAATGATATTGTCTAGTGAAGAAAGAAGAAATACCAAAATGAATGCCAAGCCATTTCCAAGCAAATGTTACTTTTTTCAGAATGCACACAAAGCTTTTCAAAACACTAAAAAGGACATGATATGCTGGTCTGTTCAGAAGTAAGAATAACTCCTGTTGAGTAACTTCCACTGAGTTGAGTGGAATTTACTTCCAAGTGCATGGGTAATGCACCTTGGGTATTTTATGTATTGCTGTGATTGCTTTTTATTCTAGCATGATTGGAAATGTTCAGTCATATTATTAACAGTCACTATTTCCTATAACTTGTTTCAGATTGCACAATAAACTTAAAACACCTGTCAGTCTTCATTTTTCTTGGCATCAGAGTTTAAATATGTTTACAAACACATTTAATTTTGTCTTTTATATTTGGGAATACAAATAAATGTTCCATTATTAAAGTGACAGAAAAATATTTTTTTATGTCTAGCTGTACCCACAAATATATCTGGCTGATGAAAATGATACTAACTTTTTATTCAAATCATTTGCAAATTTCTTTTCAGATAGATAAATCTTGATTGACAGCTGTGATATTGATTTTGTTCCCTTTTGGTTTTCTCTGTGTTTTTCTATATGTCCCATGATAAAACCTAAATCTATAATTTTCTTACTCTCCATTAGCTATATTTGGAAAGTGAAATTCTTTTCTTCAAAATTAAATTTTTAATTAGGTTTTACCATGGAATTCTTCAATTAAAACGGTATTAAATGCATTTATTAGATTAAAAACATGGACAGAAACACGTTTAACAACATTACATATATGAAAAGGATAAAATACTTGTAAACTTGCATATAATTATCCCTGGGGATAAATTGTATTAAAAAAAAACTATGTTGAAAGTTTAAAATATTCTTAAACAGAAGCAAAAGAAGGATAGATCAAATTGAAGATTTAACACACACACACACACACCCCAAAAAAATGAGAAATAAAAATAAAAATGAGTTCTGGGTAATTAACAGCTCCTGTTTGCCTAATCTCTTTTTATTCTATTTTTTGTTGACAATATTTTACATATTGAAATATTACCATATATTAATTTATATTAATATATTATTAAATTTAAAATTACAAAAGGCAGAGAGAGAATATTAATTTGTTTTTTATTTATTTAATTATGCTTTATTATTTAATTACGCTTTTAGCTTTTTTTTTTTTTTAGCAACCAGAGTCACTTGAGAGATGGATGCAATATAGATTATGTTAAATATTATGAATACATTCAAAGTGCTGTTTGTCTTCTTTAAAACCCTATGTGTCATGGGGGCCAGTGACTTGTAACCCCGACTACTGTATTTCTGATTATTTCTGCTCATCTCACTAGATCTGATGCAGTAATCATGCTGCAAGTCCTACAATGAAAGGACCTCTTAGTGGGCCTTGGAAATGGGCCTGCTTGGCTTATGGAACAGCCTCCCCCCCATTCCAGTGATACAGATGCCTCTGACCTTATTGGTCTTCCAGGTTGTTAATGGGCATGGTGTGTTTGATCTATGGATGTGAATTTTATTGCAGCTTCAAGATACTATAAAGTTTGTAACTTCCCTTATGAACCATTTGCTGTGATCGGTGCCTGGAGGGATCGATTAAGGAACCACTGGCCACAACTTTACTGCCTAGTTTTTAGAGGTGATATCCTAATAGGTAGACTGGTTCAGAGGCAACTTATATGGCTTCAATTACTATGAGTTTTGGTGAATCATTGTCACACTACAGTTTGCTCAATATGTGAGCTCACGTATTGTTTAGCATGCGCAAGGCTGAAAAACAAACTCTTACCTTGACTAAGTTGGTCTAAAAAACAGTGACCCTGGGTTATATACAGTTAAATCATAAAATCCATAGGAAAACTGTTTTTCAATAGGAGGCTGTTAAAACAGAAATAAAATAATTAAAGTTAAAAGGTCAGTGCATACCTGGTTCTTTTCTCATTTATTTTTCTTTCTTAACAGTCTTAAGTGATCTTACAGAGTAAATGTATATATAAAAACAAACTTTGTATCGTTGCTCACATATCCTAATCCATGTTTTAGGCACTTGTCTCTGTATCTGTCCTTTACTATTGGAATTAAATGCACACATTAGATACACACATCCTATAAGGTGCATTATAGATTCAGCAACTGCAACAATTACAGTTCTTTTCCATTGAGCAGCTTTTAATTGCCAAAGATCCCTTGTGCATTTGCCAAACAAGTCTCTGTGTTACAGAGAATCTTGTAACAGGATTAAGTTGCATATTCTATGCAAATTAATCTCTCAATTTTGGGGGCATAATTCTAGAGCCACATTTTATGTAGGGAAGTCTAAAACAAGCTAGATTTGTATTTGCTTAAATCAAGCATGATGCTGATCAAGTAAGGTCTGTAAGAATTGTTTTTGACAATTCCCTTTCAGATTTCCTTACTTAGTACAATAAACATTGGATCTAAAGTTGTAGAGTACAGAGTCCAACATGTTATTTACTTGTTTATGTACTTCCACAGCAAAAGCCAAAGATCGAGACATTAAAAAATGAAAATTAATATTATTTATATTTCATTTTTTATTTCTCACATACCATATCAAATCCACATGTATCCCTAAACTGATTTAAATTTCATAAGTAATGGAATATATGTTGTTGGTCCTGCACAAGCTATCTAAAACATGGTTTTTTTTTCATCCCCTACAATCTAGAAAAGAAAGGGACCATTTTCTTTAAACATTTTCATGTTTGGCACTTTTATTAACTGTATCCCACAAAATATTTCAAAACTATATCATGATTGGTGAATTATAGAATGTAAAACAGTGGCCCACTGGACACTTATACTAATAATAACATCCAAATATAATATATAATGAGGTGCAAGGCCATAATATTGTAATTTTTCAGACTCATATATATTGTCCAGACTAATCTAAGATTAACAAATAAAATTAAAGCTGTTGATATTCTTTCCATGTTTATATGAGCAATATGAGTTAAACTCTCATCCCACCTACCAACCTCTAGGTTAAAATGAGCTATAAAACTATAACAATTTCCACTTTTCACAATATACCAAAACTGTATTCTGAAAAGTGCTATCATGATCTTCTTCCGCAACACATCTAGCAAGTTTTTTTAATAGAAACAGAAGGTATGACTTAACGGCCATAATGTTTTATTGAACTACCGTATTTATTTCGAATGACCAGACAAAATGGGTCTTGAAAAATGAGTGTAAGGTGATGTAGACACTAACACTTGTCTTGTCTTGTCTTGTCTTCCTACCTTTTGGATTGGAAGCAAGGAGAATTTCTTAGTCCAAGACCCCTGACAATTTAGGATGTGAATCAATTATTTTACATCTTATTGATCAACTGCCAGAAAAACTGATTAGTACTTGATGTATCTTGTCTATTAGCACTTTGAGAGTGATGTGAAGATACCTGCATGCTCATTAAAACAGGCTTTTAAGGGATTGGGAATAAGTGGAAATCTATAGTGTGGGGATATGCCGCTACATGATTTTTGCAGAAGAGCCAAGATAAAAATTAAAGTAAAGAAAGGATAGAACACAATTTTGTTGATCTGCTTTCTGAATTGATATTAAAATTGATAGAGAGTTTGGACTTGACCCAATTTTGTGATCTAACACATTAGTGGTTCAGATGCTTCATGATATTAGAAACAAATTGAATTTTATACATTTAGGGTCTATTAGCTGAGGTGCAATTCCTTGTGGAGTAGATTTATACAAGAACAAAGACATACTATAAGTTGTTAGTAGATGAAAATACAAATTTTAACTCAGTTCTTGCAAACATATTTCAGTAGAGCAGTGTTTTCTCAACTGAGGCAACTTTAAAATGCATGGAATTTAAAACAGAATTCCCCAGCCAACATGGGAATTGGTCTATACATATTAAAATCATGAAAGTTGAGAAACACAGCAATAGAGATTTATAGCACAATTAGAGGTGCATGTATACTACAATGTCTGTTTGTCTCCTATTTTTGTTGTATAATTGTGAAACTTAAACAGATTATATGGAAACAATAGCTTATATACATGGTTAAATGTTTCTAAAATGCCTCATGTAATGTCAGCCGTTTCCTAAAAAATCTCATTCACGTTTGGAATATTTTTTTCACACTCTTCATAAATATAGCTATATTAATTCATGGTTGAAAATATAACAGAATTCATTTTTCATCTACTTCAAACTTCATGCATTCACAATGCATTATTCTTTGGGGGTTGTGTGTGTGTGTGTATAATTTCAATCCTGAACCAACCATAACACTATGCCAGAAAGAGAAAACAAAAATAAGGAATTAGAAGCTAATTTTATCTACATCCTCAGTAAACTCCAAGTCATGGTAGTCCATTTTTTGAATGAAATTGGCAGTACTGGGATAGAAGATTGAGAAAACCTTGCCTCAAAGTTAATCAAAAGACAAGACTACACCAAGAAAACTGAGTGATTCAATGGATTATTTCAACACCATGAAATTAACTGCTCTTAACAGTGTTTCAGACAGTTTATCCAATCTGGTCTGTAAACTGCTGAAAGTAATAAAACTTTGAAGAACTGTAATGCTTTGCAATGTGGAATTTGAATTTCAAAATTAGCCCAGTATTCAATATTTGTTCAGTATTTTATATCCAATATTTAAATGTCTTAATCAAATAAATAATTAATAGTAAATAGCACTGAAGAATAAAAGCGATGAGTGATGCTTGGCAGTAGTCATTTATTTCAAAGAACACAGAACCAGATTCTATATCACTCTTGTCCAAAAGAGCATCTGTGAGAAGAGTCAGTTGGGACTTCAGGCAATGCATATTTTCCTCTCCTTTTACCTTATGCAAATGTTTGCCTAGATTTGAATGCACTGTGCTTGCATGGTAATGAATAGATCTATGCAGAATTTCTAGACTGAGGTTTTGAAAAGTTATTTATTTAGACTTTATATACTGCAAATGACTGAAGCCATTTAGCTGTTTAAAATAAATTGCTTCTGAATAGCAATACTAAAAGCAAGTTAATAATATGTACTAAAAAAATGATCTGAGGAGAATGAGAGAGGGGGCTTGGCTACTTGTTGTTTTGTAGTCAGACAACAAAGGACGAAAAAGAAGAAACACACACCTCCAAAGATGATAAGAGAGCAAGTTCTGAGTTTCCCAATTCAATATCCTGAACTGGAAATATGCCAGGATGGTTTACAGTCAAAAATCAAAATCAATTTACAGTGAAAAACCAAAAGCACATTAGCAATTAAAAGGTAGAATATATAGCAATGTATATATATATAGTAATGTAACAGCAACACACAATAGTGTTAATTTCAGTCTTCCTTATAGCAAGGCTGGTGAACAGAATTTAGTAACCTCCTGCTTGTTTTAGAAGAGAAGTCTGCTAGCAGAAGCATTTAATCAATCTAAGCACTTAACTAGCAAAGCATTACTAGAATAGAGTATCAGAACTAAGAATGGAGTGCAAAAGATGAGAAACCCATACTTTTATTCCAGGAAATGTGATGAGAATTAGTGAGTGTAGAGGAACCTCACTTTAATTTTAATCAGCATTTTGAACAATTCCCTAAACTTGCCTTTGCTGATTAAAGGCCAGAATTGGTTTCTCTACAGGACATTTTTTTAGTATCTTATTATTAACATATTTTCATTTTCATTATTATTATTTAGAAGCAATTTATTTTAAATGGCTAAGAAACTTCAGTAGTTTGCAGTACATAAAGTCTAAATAAATAATGGATGGATGGATTAAAACAATTGTAGTGAATTAAATGTTATTAAAACAATTAATTAAAGCAATTATAGTCATTATATATACTGACCTGGTCAGATCATTTAAAATCACAATCAGAAGTGCATGTTAGAGAAATATTGTGTCATAATCTTATTCCTTTTTCCCCATACAGTTTACTCATGCAATCATGCAACTCTTGAGTACACAATGAAAGAAACAAGATACATAAAGTATCTTGTATATTTGTCATCTCATTGTTAAATAAGTAAGAGCATAACAAATTCTATCTATGACAATTGACCATAATTCTCTTCTTCTTTGAAAGAAGTTTGAAAAGGAACATTACTTTCATTGAACTGAATGAGAAGTAGTAGGGAAAAAATGCAGGATAATTTCTCAGCACAGCGTGAGCTTCACCTTGAATTGGACTTGAAAGCAAATCCCGAATTCTCTGCCACTGGCTTAGTAGTTTTTTTTTTTACAGTTTATGTGCTTTTATTGTTGTTGTGAGCCACTCAGAGAGTTATATTCTAAGTTGGGCAGACATACAATTTTTTAGAATAGATAAATGTCATAATATATACTTAAAATGCCACCCCTACTTCTTCAGAACCATGAAATAAGTTTCATTCTACAGTTGGTATGCTAAAGGACATTAGTGGACAGATGTTAACTGATTCAAAGGAGTCAGTTCAAAAATGGAAATCAAACAAAAATGGAAGGGGTGAATTGAAATACTCTACAAAAAAGATCAACATCCAGGGTATTGGATACTAGAAGATATTCCTTGTTTACAAGAACTTCTTGTATAATGTTAAATAAGCACTCCAATTCTTTATGAGTCAGAAGGCTACATGAACTGATTGAATAACCATAGCTAGCAACAGGAGAAGAATCTGTAATAGTTCTAACCACCTAGAATCACAAGTCTGGAGAACAACACAATGGCTAACAGTTTGGAAGTGATCAAACTATATTCCAGCATCCAGAAAAGAGACTTAACACAGTGTACAAACTAGTATACAATAGACTTAATTTATATACTGACAAAATAACATTTAAGATCTCCAACACAGATTAGAGTCATATTGTAATGATATGTGGGATAGATGTCCCTTGTCTGTTTTACAATAGATAGGGGACATCTATCCCACAATAGATGTAATGAACATGACCAGATGAGCTAATTCTACTTTATTGTAAGGTTACATTAACAGAATCTTGCAAGTCTGAAAGTATTTATCCTGTCCCCCTATGTAGACCTCAAAATAGAGAGGGTCTCTTTTGAGCCTCTTGTCTAACCACATTCCTGCTATGGGCTAAACTGCTTGTATCTCATTTCCCTGTCTCCAATGGTCATTTCCACATATCTTTACACCAACAAGATAGCTGGCTTTACAAAAGCTGAGAAATACAAGACATTATTTATGATGCACACTGGATAATTTAAAAAGCCAAAGAATTAAAAAAAATGTGTTCATTGCCTGTAGAAAGACTTTCAATTGTGTCAATCATGTCAAAATATGGAATGTGCTTAGAAAAATTGGAAGTCTAGAACATCATGTGAAACCTTTATATATTTCGGATAAAACAGAATTGGGTCAAGATGGCAAAGAAATGAGACAAGACTCTCTTCTTCTTTTTTGAATTATATACTGAATATATATTAAGAGAAACTGATTGGAAGAAGATAAGTGTGGCTTTAAAATTGGATGAAGAAACATCAATTATTTGCATTATGCTGAAGATAGTAATCTGAGGGCCAAAAATACAAATCTGCAAGGTCTACTAATAAAATTCAAGGAATACAGTGAAAAATAGAACTAAAACTAAATATAAAGACAATCAAACTAAATGACAACAGCTACAACAATCAATCTGAGCCTGGCATTGAAGATATTGATGTGATGCTTAGTTTTTACATTCTAGGATCAACAGTAAAGTAACAAGAATTTGAACAATAGCCATGAAGGCCTTTGAAAAGATATTAAAATGCTGTGATGTGTCTTTACCAGAATTGAATAATGGTATTTACAGTGAAACTCTATGGAAGCAAAACGTGGACTTTGAAAACGTAGGATATAAACAGTACTGAAGCTTGTGAATATTGAACATTGGTTTTGGAAAAAAAACTTCTGAGAATACCATGGACAACCAAAGAAACAAATAATTCCTTCATCAAAAAAATCAATCTAAAGTTCCCACTCACGACACAAATGGCCAGTCTTAAATTACCCACTTCAGACATATTATTCAAAACCCTAGCTCTCTGGAGATGACCACTGCTGGGAAAGATGGAAGGATAAAGATGATGAAGCAAGATTCAGCAGCAAGGTGGGTAGATTTAAGCCACAGTGGTGATGAGCACATCTTAACAGATTTAAAAGATTAACAGAGTTGGAAGGGATTTTGCAGGTCATCTAGTCCAACCCCCTGCCCAAGCAGGAGACTTTACATCTGCCTCTACTTAGGATCAAACTCACAACCTTCTGATTGTGAGGCAAAGCTCACCCAGTGGTGAAATCCAATTTTTTTACTACCAGTTCTGTGGGCGTGCCTTGGTGGGCAATGCATGGAAAGGATATTGCAAAATCTCCATTACCACCTCACTCCAGAGGAAGGATACTGCAAAATCCCCTTTCCCTCCCCATTCTGGGGCCAGCCTGAGGTGGTATTTGCTGGATCTCCGAACTACTCAAAATTTCCACTACCAGTTCTCCAGAACCTGTCAGAACCTGCTGGATTTCACCCCTGGTTCTACCTCTAGGCCACAGCAGCTTCTTTGGAAGACATGAGTGAGAAGATTAGGGGCAGATCTAAGTAGTCCAGTGTTATGTGTCATGATTTATTGCCACACTGAAGAACAATTCACTAGCTGTGAATAGCCATGATATTGTTAACATTGGATAATGGCCCTCTTTAACAGTTTAAAATGAACTAACAAAATTCCTCAGCCATTCCATCTATAGAACGCTGAGATAGATCTGACTAAAAAATCCTATTTTTTTTTCACTAGAAGTTGATCATCCTTTAGATTTTGAAGGAAGAAATATAGCCTTTAAAATAATAAATGTAATGGTAATCAAAGCTTAAATTTCAATATGCACTTACTTTTGAATCTCAAGATGCCAAATTATTGTCATTTTCTTTGTGTTCAGCACTTATGTTGATATAGAAGTTTGTTGGCCAAAATGTGTCACAGAATATGTATAGGAAAATTTAAATGGTAAACTTAATGGCTAGTTCTTTAACAATTGTTTCCCAAGTCCTTCATTTTTTATGCACTGTTATTTCAAACACTGTGTTTATGTATTCAGCAGTAAAAATATAGATTACATTCAAAATATAGAAATGAAGGCACTTAGCTTTTTCATTTCAATAAGGTTTTTTTTTCTGTTTCACTGCTGGTAGACTGTTATAAATTTTGTCATATTTGTGACACAGTTACAGCTGAACATTTATTTGTGGTTATAAAACAACAAAGTATACATACTTTTAGCTAATCAATGAAATTCACAATGAATGTCAGGGAACTTGACATCATAAATTAAACCTAATAAAAATACATTTGGATTCAAGGACAGGTTAGGACAAATTCTTAATGCTTGTAGCAGCAAAGAGGATAGCCTTAATATTGATCTGGGAAAATATAAATAAATCCCTTGAAATACTTCACTGATTCTCTTTTAACTTTTCCTTATCTTTTCCAAGCATGGCAGTTTAAAAAATGGGTAAAGTTGCAAGACATGTGTATCTAGCTTTGATTTTTTCCCCAAGGTTGTATTTCAAAATATGTTTATTTAATTGTATAGGACATTTATAGAAAGCTTATAAGAACATTTTAGTCCTATTAAGACAGTGAAACAACTAAAGATACAAATGATATGTATTGAGAGGGGAGAACCTTGGTTGTTGGTGTGTCTCTACAATAAAATTTGGAAACATATGCTACATAAAAAATTGCATTGGTTGGGATTTGGGCTCATGTGGTGGTAGAGATGCTTTTCCATATTTCAGGAGTTGTGGGCCATCCAAAGTAGAGCAAACCTGGAAAAGAAAGACGTGCAAGGTAATACTACTTTTACTATAATATTATTATAGCAAGAAAACCTGTACACCCTTTCCCGCTTCCTCTCTTTATCTTCAGGGAGTGTTATGTCTAAGAGGCTTTTTCAAATTATATTTCTGCCCTGGACTCAGATGTCTTTTATTTGATTCAGAGCTGGGTTTTTAATCTTCTTACTGCCGGTTCGCTCAGGGTTCCACCTCGAGTGCATGCAGCAATCAAAACAATAGCTTCTGTTCATGTGCAGACACAAAATCCAAAATGGTGGCACCCATGGAGACACCAAAGGAAACGGCTCTGTGATGTTATCACCGAGTTACTGCCTACTCTATAGAACTGGATAGAACCGGAAGGAACCCCCTCTGATCTGATTGTTGTCCTGGTTGTGGCTCTTCCTCCTATTCCTCAGGATTATTCTGTCCTGTTCTTCCATATACTATCTCCACTAGATGATACCATATCAGGCAGTTGTATTCCCATTGCCTATATATTGACAGAAAAAATCAGAGGAATTTCAAAGGCTTTCCCATTTCAGAGAATGTAATATTACACACACACACACACACACATTTTTAAAGAACAAAAGAAAGTTAATGCATAATTTAATCTATTATATGACATACTATTTTCAAACCAATAATTCAGATTTTTATCTTCAGAAAATTATGAGTCCCCTCCTAAAAATCTCATTCTGAGTTATAAAAGGGTATGTTGTGAATAATTGTGAAATGTGAATAAAAGCTCACAATTTCAATAGTATTTCACAATTATGCATTTATACTACCTTTATTTGTCCTTTTTACTATATCTCTGCAATACTTATAAGTCATTTGTTTTTGTGTGTGATCAAGTATAAATGTTATTTAATAGTCATGACTAATGCCATTTTCTTGATGTAATTAATTGCCTACATTTTGTGAAAAAGTATTAACGTCATCAACTTTCAAGACAAACATTAGTAACAAACGAATAATCTTAATAAAGTCAAAAGAAAAGTGATTATTTTAATAGAGTTAGGGATAACTTCTATATCATATTTGACAAATGCAATTTTTTTGCTTCTCAAGTGAAGTTTAATCAATTTAATGTGTCACTAAATTAAGTAGCATTTTTGTAATATTCCAATACAGCTACTGGAAGGCCTTTTCCTCATTTACCTAAAACCCTGATGTATTATTAGATTAGTAGAGAACATTATGAAAGAATGAATTATTTGACAATTTGGCCATTTTTATCACACCAGTCACTGTACTTAACGTTCTATTGATTTGAATGAGGTGGAACTAAATACAAATTTAACTTAGTTCCACTAAAATAAGGCATTAAAGTGGAATTGGCATTGCATCCATATATGTGTAATAAAAAGTAGAATTACATATTTTCCCACAGAGAATGTTTCTATTTGCTTCTGTGCTTAATATCAACAGTTATATTTCAGACACTTTTGACCATTAGAGGTAGCTGATTCTGTTGATTTTGATTCTGCTGACCTTCTCATTTCACTAAATGAATTATGTCTAGCTGAGCTATTTATGTAAGTTTGAATGATATACATAAAATATTTGTATGAAAATAACTTTTACATACGACATAATTTGTCTGAACTTTTCTCTAACATGTATGATTTCTGTACATTTTATGCACACATTTTAGGTTGCAAATTGCATCACCATATAATCAAATTTAAATGCACATGGTTCCCAGGTTTTTCCTTCAGACGCAGCAGGATTAAAATCATTACATTCATATAAACAGTCTGATGAGCCAATTGTCTTGTCTGTTCCTATCTTCAGTGTGCAATTTGCTTTTCCAGGCCAGTTTTCTTAGAGGAAGCATAGCCATTCTGCTTTTGTTATGCACATATACATATAATCAGATTATCCAGCTCAATTTTGGCTGGATAATACTCATCATAAAAAATAATATTTTACTAAATTATTGCAATGTTTTCAAAGAGTTATAGGTTCTGTTCTCTGGCTCATCAAACAGCACCTCATCATATCATTCCCAATTAAACCATCTGCATTCATCTAACAGATGGAAGTAAGATTTTTTTTGCTTTTACTTTGCATCTGTTATATCTCACTCTTTCAAAAGTCCCCAGAAATTTTTCCTTTAAAAGTCTTCAAGATTTAGCAATATAACTAAACTAAAAACTAAAATATTTGCTTATGAAAAAACCATATTCTGTTATAAAATCTCCTTTTTAATAAGTGATGGGTCTATCTTTGAATGTTTCTGAACTGTTGATTTTTGCCCTTGGAAAACCTCATTTTCCCCCCTCCTTAGGAAAGTAAAAATTATTTCCTTAATCAGAGCAGGTTCTCTTTCCTGCACATTTCAAAAACTATCAAATAATAGTAATTATTTGCATGATAACAAGTATATACAATATATTTAAGTTTTTTCTTTAAATAAAAAGATTGCATTAAGCTATATATTTGGACACAAAATAACTTGACAACATTTCACTGGATTGCTTACAAATCCTCTTCCTTGCCAGAAAATCTGTTCACACAAAAGGGAATGAACACTCATCAACAATCCATTGCTGCACATCAAGTGTCAATTTGCCTTTCCACAGTTCTGTAATAACTCTCTTGGCTGCCGCTGATATACAGATAATTCATTCTTAGTTGTTTGATTGATTTGTTTATTTTGTTAGTTTGTTATCTACCATTTCAGTCTCATGACTCTAAGCACCATATAAGAGCATCTTATTCAATTTAAAATATCAAGGGACATAAATAAATTTACCCTAATTTCTAGCCGCTCTTACTCTACCATCCTAAAAACAGAAGTGGGTTCCTACCGGTTCTATCCGGTTCTATAGAGCAGGTAGTAACTTGGCGAAGATGTCATGGAGCCAGTTCTGTTGGTGGCTCCATGGGTGGCGCCATCTTGGATTTTGCTTCTGTACATGCGTAGAAGCTAGCTTTTGACTGCTGCGTGTGCATGCGCTCGCACGCTTTGTGCATGCGCTCGAGGCACAACCCTGAGCGAACTGGCAGTAAGAAGATTCAGAACCCACCTCTGCCTAAAAGTCCTGCTCAAGAACCAGGTGATAACTGTCTTCTAAAGGGACAAACCTTGCTTCCAGGGGGTGGAGAAGGAGAGAGAGCAGAACAGAGAAAACAACCCATCTGTCACTGGATCTTCTTCATCAGGCCTGGTAGCTGGTTACCTTTGCAGGCTCATATCAGATTTCACTTTCCCTTAGAGCAGAAGGTCTCATAGATATCTGGGTCTCCATTCATGTGGGTGATGATAAGCAGTTTCAATTGTATAAGGTTCCACAAGTTTGAGATGTCACATAGAAGAACATCTTTGATAAGCACAAACAGACTAATGTCCTTCTGCCAGTCCTGTAAATTTCAGACCAAGATATTTTAA
>JANHFT010007918.1:579149-590539 GCA_032467955.1 Pseudoxenodon macrops | reverse complement strand
CATTGGTTCTTTAACCACCTCTTCTACTCTTTCAAATTGTAGTAAATGTCTATATAATTTGGATATTAATTTTTCTTCTGAGGCCCACTTCCATTCACAGATGAAAAACATAATTGTGTGGCAAATGCAAATCTGTCTGGCAGCCTGACAGGGCTTATGAAGCCACACAATGGAACAGAAAGCCTGGGGGCATAGAAATCAGGGATCCTCTCTCTCATTGTTGTATTTGCATTAAACCTATATATCTCTTATTTTGTTATTATAATATGAATCACATTAACAAATTGTTGTTATTAGTCAGAGGCCAGAATACCGTTGGTTGATTGATTGATGTTGATTGATGTTTCTGATGGAAAGAAGTAAGAAGGGCTACTGTTTTGAAGGAGGACACTGAATCTGGTTTTGAATTTTATTGTGCTGTTCATGAAACTGACTTATAGTTTGTACAGCAATCATGCAATATGTATAAATTCTATTGATGTTTTATCCACTTATAAGACAAAGAATGTAGAAGAAATACTTTGAAATTTTATCCAGAAAAGGAAGAATTGTCAACAACGTCAGTGGCAGAGGGAAAGAAATCTGAATTTCACCTCTTCTCAGTTTTTGAATTTAATTCCTCTAATCCTGTCCAATTCTGCATAAGACTTATTATATTGTTTTTCATCATTCTAATTAAAAAACGGATGTCATGTGCTTGCTAACATAGTCTTGCTATATTTCCTTGGTAACAGAATACAGGCTGTGAACATGTCTCCTTTGGACACCATTTTTGGATCCCCCCTTGTGCAACTTGTTGCCCCATAGATGTGGATCCCAATAGGAGTCATAGTAGAAGAGGAGTATACAAGGGAAGAGGAAGCAAAAGGTGGAAGAGCCATTGTCCCTATGTTATGCTATTTCTTTTTCTGTTGCTGCTCATAAATAATCTGCCCCTTTAGCAACAACAATGCAAGTAGTAGCAACTTCCTCTTCCTCCTTTTCTCAGTTAGATATTTGAAAAGCAGGGTAAGGAGGAGTTTGGCCAGATGATAGCTTCCCCTAACTCTGTTCATTTTCTTTCTCCAATCCTTTTTATTCCATCCTATTTGTGAAGGAATGAAGGGATAGAGGGAAAAATGTTGTTCTTCTGATAGGAAGTAGTAAAAGTGTTCCACCCATATCTGAAATTGAAGGAGGACAAGTCCCCTGAGTAGAGAGAAATGTATACTTCATATTGAACTAGAAGGCAGGGTCTCAGCCCCTGATTTTTCACCTTCCTCCAAATCATTACTAGAGTGAAAGATGACCCAGCATCAATGGGGAATCCATCTGAGAGGTTGTAATTAAGGCCTGGTGAGTTTTACATATGGCCATCTTCCCCTTCCTTTTTTATAGTTTTCCATACAAGTTACTTATGGGTAGAGATAAAGCATAGTAACATGAGTTCTTTAAATTATACCCCTAAATGTATCTGCCAAATGATTTTTAATTATGCTCAATGGACCAAACAATAAATATTGTGCAATATGCATCTTGTGTTATCAAACAGCAATTTTTATTTCTCATAAATATATATACACTATTTTTAAAATTAGCCTTCTAGACTTTAATGGGGGGAAATAGTGCATTGTTTAGAGTGATTAGCTTCCCAAATAAGCCATGAATAGACACATTTGTGTATTATCATTTCCAGGATGGAATGGGAAATCTCAGAGTCACCAAAAAAGGAATTCGACTTGAAGGGATATCTGAATTTCTACTTCCATTGTACGTGAAAGAAATCCATTCCCGAAAGGTAGGTTCCAACATCTGTTTTGCTACAATCACCATTTAAAAAAATGAAAGATGTTAGTTCAAAAGAGTAAAATGATATACATCTCCAACAGTATCTCCAACAAGATGTTTTTTAAAAGGGGTTAACAAATTAATCAACCACAAAATTTAATTTTCATGTTACTGCCAATTCCTTTGACTATACCATCATCTTCAGTTAATCGTTCAGACAGAATTAGACTTTTAGTCAGCACACTGGAAATCATGATTCTGGGAAAGTTGCTTTACAATTCTCATATGAGGTTGATGCATTTGTTCCCGTGTTTTAAACATGTTGGTTAGATAAAGAAGAAGAAATGAACAATGTGGATCCAAACCAGTTTATAAACTTTCATTTCAAAATGTAGCTTCTTTTTTCTTTCCAATGGTGAAATACAGCCTTTTTTTCCTAGTTCAGAATTTCATATACATCTAGGGTCACAAATATCATTGAACATCAGTTCTGAAAAGCAGAGAGAGTGAGATCAGTTAGCTTGTAGGCTTCTAAAGGTATTCATTTCTTTAATTTTATAGTTCTTATAACACAGATGTGGAAATACAGAAACACATACTTGACTTTTGTAAATCAGTATTAAAAAAAATGTTTTCTCTTTTTTAAAGTTTGTAACCCAACAGCAGATGAGATGCATACATAATTCAACGTTAGGAAGAGACTGATTCCAAATCAACATTTTGCAGTCACAGAAAGTTGATATACTTGGAACATAGGATAGTTTTGTTGTGAAGCTTGTTTTATATTTAATTTTATTGTTGTAGGATAATGGGAGTGCTTATATAAGCAAAAGTAGGTATAAATGTTAATAATAGCAGTGGTAATACTAGGGTCCTAGTAAGGATCATTATTTATACAAGAATAGCAGACAAATTTATTCGTATTCTTCCTTTATGGGGAAAAAAAGGTACTAATTTTAATGGTGAAAATTTGAACAATCTGAATATACGAGAGTTTAGCAGGCAAATCATTTTATCAATGATCAGTTTTAAAAGATGAGTATATAATATGGACAAACTGATCAAGAGTAAACCATCTCTATGGATTGCAATTCATTTCCTTCCCAGGATATATATCCATGTAAGTCACAGGCTCTGTGCCTTAATATCTGCTAGATGACTTGGATTTCAATTCACAACTTTTTCTATCGCTCGCACTTTCTACTTACAGATTATGCAGAGTTACTTGTTGGTTGGTTTGTTGCAATTATATCCTGGCACAATCTGGTCGAGTACATGCTTTACAGTTCGAAAGCATTTGGAACATTCACAGTATGTTTTACTGTGTGATTAAAGAAGAAAAATTAACAAATAGTTGTGCCAATCAGGGCCTGCAGTTGAGTCTAGGAAACTAGAATATGTCATAGAAGCAAGATATCTGTGGCTCGTTCTCTGTATGTGACCTGTTTATCAACTCTCGCTATATTTTTCTCTACCCGTCACTATTACAATTTTATAGCCTACTCCCATCACTTCCAAGCTTTCCTCCATTCCCTCTTCATGGCCATGTATATACTGGCTTGTGGGTCCCAGCCCAATCACCCAATCAGGAGAAAGTGAGGAAACAAGCTCCTGTGGCATTTCAGTTTTACTTATTAGTGCTAGGAGCTCTCCCTCATCTCCAACTCCATTCACAAACAATCTATCCTATCCTAGCATACACACTTTGCTATGGTTGTTCACACAGTCAGCTAGATGTTTAGACTGGATTTGACATTTTTATCAACCTCTCGAATGCTTCCTAAGGACCTGGGATAGGCAAGTATTGTTTGCTGGTATTAAAGGTATGTTGCAAGGTGTTAGCTGATCCAAGTAAGCTCTCTTTTGCAATTGACCGGTGGTGATGTTTGTTAATGCTGGTAGTATGCAAGTGATGCTCCATTTGTTTGGGGCTTGTACCCATGGTGCCTAATACTATTGGTACTTTCCAGAGCATTTTAGCTTCTTCATTTTCTATGACTTTCACTATTTTGTGGTCTAACCAGTTCTTGCTTGGAGGCAAATGGTATTTCTTTCAGATCTTCCAATGCATCATTTTTGCTACTTTGTCATGCCATTGTTTGTTGTCAGTTTGCACAATCTTCTTGCGGCAGTTAACTAACTGGTTCGCTGTTTCTTCATCTTCTTTGCAATGGCAGGATGCATTGCTTTGTTCTCAGTTCTGGATGCTTTTGTTCTTAATATTTAGTTTTATTCACCCAGAATTAGCCCCTTTGTATCATTCTTGAATTTTGCTGTTCATTGCCAATTTTTATGGTTATCATCTTTGCCTGCTTTTTAAAAAATCTATAGACCATATGATACTTTACTTTGCCATATCTCTTGTCTTTTCTTAATTTGACATTTCTTATAGGCCAATTTGGTCTCTCCAGGTCTCAATAACCGTTTGTGATATAGGAACTTCAGTGTGTCTTATTCACTGTTCTTCAATATTCATCCAATGCCCATTTTTCTTCTTTAGTTGCCTGGTATACTTGCAATATTCCACAGTCACTTATTTTTTTCCTTTTTTTACATAGAGTCTGTCAACATTGCTGCATGGCTCAAGGGCTTGATTCTCTGTCATTATTTTTCTGGTTTTCGTATCAGATCTTTTAGTTCTTTTTTTCTGGTTTTTCTATCAGACCTAATAGTTTTTCCTTAGTTCCTATCAAACTCTTTAGTTCTTTGTAATAGTCTACCATTCCAGCTGTGTATCTAATGACTAAAATTTCCCAACTGTTAGTTGCCTTGATAGTATTGCCTTTACCGAATTTGGATTTTACAATCTTCTTCACTCTTACTTCTAACTTTCTTCTTGACTTCAATGTGCTTAATGCTGTCAGCTTAAAGAATGCCCAGGTATTTGTAGTAGTCTTCAGACCCTTGATTTTATTTCCATAGGGCATTTTGAAATTTCTTCAGTTTTCACTATTTGTCCCCTGTTGATGGTTAGGGTGGCACCTTTTTCTAGTCCAAACTCCATTGCAGTATTATTATCATCCATTGTATTTCTTGTTCAAGAAATATTTTATGTAATTGAATAAATAAAATATCTATTAAATTATTTTCATATAATAAATGTTGGAAATTTCATGAAGAGATCTATGAATTGAAGAAATTTAGGCACCCCTGTTTTAGCTGGTTTGAAACAAGAAGACAATGTGACCAGAAGCAAAATATATTCACTTTCTGAAACATCCTTTTCCACTCTTTCTGTTAGCCTCTTTCTCTTTGTGATCTTTTCACTCACACATACACACATTTTGTCTTGCTACCCCAGGCAACTGGCCAAGTGAAGGAAGAGATAGCTCTTACTAAAACATCTGTGCCAAGAAGCTTAAATTTAGCCAAGGGCAGTTCTTACACTGAAATTGCCAATACCTGGCTTTACACAGAGTTGTTTTAAACCAAATCAGAAAGAGATTGAAAAGTTCAATCAGAAAAAAAGCAAACTCAACCTATCATATTATTGTTTAATATCGAATTGTTTAATCATTTAAATTAGGCTGTGCCACCTAATAACTGAAATAAACAAGGCAAGGGTGAAGTAATCAAAGGTACATTTTTAGAAAACTTGATGTGTGAATTCTTTCTCTATATCCTGTCACTTCTTGAGTTCTTTATAGCATATCATTGCTAACCATTAATCAAGGAGTGATGTGAAAATGTTTAGAATCAATGAAGTGTAGAGAATTTTAATATGCATAGTTGTACTGAAGTTGTCAAGTGCTATTTTAAAATTTTCTCTGCCAGAAAATCTGCAATAAGCACTGATTCTCTAGCTCCATGGAATTAATTGGGTAGAGTTTTTACAGGATATTATTCAGGAAAAGTTAGTTTCTTGACAAGAATGTCCATTCTTCTTAATGCACTGAAAAGTTTGCTTATTGAAATTTCTCTTTTGAATATAATTTATATATAAAACGTCAAGAGATATAGCAAGAAAATCATGGGACAATTTTCAACATTGCTTCCTTAGCAATATATTTATTGATAAAAAATTGTGTACGCATGGAAGAGTTTTAGATTATTTGGTTTCTCTGCATACCTATATGCCTATACCTCCATTGCACAAATTATATATTTGTGTGTAACAGAGAAAAAGAAAGAGAAAGGTGTACCATTATTTGTTTGTAATCTTATTAAGAATCCAGTGGCAGATACTGAAATAATCATTGTTAAGTGTGTTCACAGATAATGGAGCATATGAAATGCGCTACTATATGCTGACATCACTGAATTAGGTCTTTAATAAATAATGATGGGCAATATTTTGTGTTCACAGATAGTTTGATGTTTCCTTTTAATTCTGCCCATGTGCAAAGAAAATGTTCAGACATTTTTTTTCCTTAAGGAGCACTAATGAAGCATAATCTTTAAGTAAATCTTCAGTAATGAGGTCACTTGAGTGTATTTAGAAAAATGCAAATACGAGAACTTTGATGTGCTGCTTGACACAATCAAATGTTTATAGTTACATAAATGACCTCAATAGAATTTATTTGATTTTATGGGTATTTAAATGAGTCTCCATATAATTAGACTTCTTTGGAAAATGTGGAGTATATTTGAATGTGGAATGTGTCCCCTTGAGTCTACTGTATATCCAAGTGGGGATTAAATTACTGTTTTATTAAAGGGAAAGAAGAATGCGGTAAGTGAAATAAAGCTTGATCAGATAAAAAAATATGTTCTAGATCAGGACAGATGTGGATGGAAAGTGATGCATTGGACAATGAAAACGCTATAACAACAAAAAGTAAATTAAACTAAAAATATTTCCCCACCATAGCTGATTTTTTTGCATTAATTTTGGGCAACAAAATTAATGCATAGCACACGAAGCTAAATTGGTGATAATAAGTGACAGTTTCTTTGTTTAAAAGCCTTTTTTCTCCAAAAGGTATGGAAAAATACTGCCATGTTTGACTTTAACTCCATTAGGAATGGGGGGGAAAAACAGTCAAAGATTTCTATTCAAACACAATGGCACAACTCAACAATACCTGAATTATTACAATATAGACAGGCATTTAATTCATTGGATCTAGACATACCCAGGGGGGGGGGGGGAAACAGATTTCTTCTTGAGACATCTTTCACACAGGTATCCCAATTTTCTTCTGATAATACTGAAAACTATAATTTATCAAGAACAGAAATAAAATCCACGCAGGTAAAGAAACCAAATAGTGGTCACTTTCTACTTGCCTTTAATAACCCAATAATAACTGCCACCATTAGCTTTAAAAAATAAACATTTCCAATTCCTGGATGTTTTTTTTAATCAGATGTCTTTCTATAATTTTGTCTTATCTCTTTGGTTCCTTCTGTCATGAAAAATATGGAACGCAATCAGGTGTCATCTTCTATTTAAAATATTGTCAATCTTAGATACATTTATAAGTTAACGCTGGTGAATTTAGACAGCAACATAAGCAGCATTTCAGTATTTACATATAAATCTCAGATACCTTTATTTCTGTTAACCCATCTGAATGCATAGCTAGATTGATAAATACATATGCTTATTTAGTTACAGTGTATGTAATTGCAGGTCTGTGTGTATCTCCCTATGTCTTGGTATTCACAATGTGTATGACAGATGAAATTCAACATTTACAAAAAAATAGATATTATGACATATATATTTCAACAGAAGTGGACAGAATATGCTAGTTTGTAATTAGGCCATAAGCATATGAAGTTTTCAAAGTTTCTGTTGAATGCCTTTCAAAAATGCCTTTTTTCTAGCTAGAAAAAAGCTAGCCAAATATGTGAGCTGGAATAATATTATACTATACTGTATTTTTAAAAAAAATCATTATTTAGTAAGTCTACATTCAAAACTCACAAAACTGATGGTGTGGCATCATATTAAATATATACTGTTTGTGTGTAATTCATTTTGTCAAGTGATTATAAATAGAATGATGTTCTAAATTAATAGCACTCCCAAAAGACATATTATTCATTTGGGAGAAACATATCATTTAAATTATGTATCATAGGGAAATGCAGATTTTCTAGCTTAGTTATCAGCAGCATAACATTATTTGTTATGAATGCTATAATGCCAGTAGTTGCATTTCGTGCCAATTATGAAGCTATCCATAACATGCTTCAGCTTTATGGAACTCTTCCAACATCTCATCAGAAATCTGATCTTGTACATGTACAGTATTACCTCATGCTCAGGTCAGAGTGGATCTGTACAGGAATCTTACTTAGTAATTCTTGAAATCTTGTGATGCAATTTTCTAACCCAAATGTGCTTAAAGAACATGAGGTAAGGTGAGATCTCTCTCAAACTGAGCTTAATTCCTGGTGACATGTTCAAGATTTTTTGGCAACCATATTGAAATAGTTGTCCTTCATTACTGGGTTGTTTTTCCAAATACCCAATCTAATCTGGGGCCATGGGATTTTATGGTCGTCTCACAACCAGAGAGGAACTACATGCAAATATTAGTTTTTTTCAAAATCTGCCAAGATTAGCAGGATACTGATATCTGCTATTTATAGAAGGAGGGAAGGAAGGAAGGAAATCTCTATTATAGCCAAAGCTAGATATTACCTTTTATATCTGGCCTTTGGCTATAATAGATATTCATTCATTAATAGCAAATATTTTTCTGTTTGCAAAATGTTCATATTTGAAAAAAAATACTTTTATGCACACAAGATAATATTTGAACATGTACAAACTAGTTACACTAGTGTATTTTTTTTATTCTGTTGTGATTTAAAACAATCATGAGTTCTAAAAAAGTTGACTTATTACCATGGCTTATTTAGTTGGCTTATTGACCAGAATTTGTGTTCTATGTTTGATCGTGGTATGCTTTGGAGGTAATTGGTGAGTTTCCTAGTTATGTCTCAAAAGGAGTAAAGAAAACATAATTTTACAGATGTTGTTCTTGGTATCCTTTATATTTTCCCATTCTATTTGTAGCTTTGCAAACATGGGAATAGTGTACATTGTTCATTCCAAATTGTCTTCTCTGAGTATAATTCCTTCTGAACATATTTCATCACAGGCCTAATGAGGCCTTGGAATTTTTAATAATTCTATCAGTAAACTGCATTTTCATTTAGTGAAGACAGTTTTTCCCCCCCATTTAGCTCTCTGGATTTTATTAATCCTGTAAACAAGGCCCTACATATTTGTAGAATACTCAGCTGGGTCAGGTACAACTGTTTAGAGCTAGCTGCTTGTCGGTTAATTCTGTTTAATATTGTCTTAATCACAGATGCAGTCGAGGGACCACTCATTCATATTTTTATGGAGGGGTTTATAGTATCTGCCACAAAATTATGTTGGCTGAGCTCCATAGGGCTGGCTAATTCATGATGCTGTCCTTGTTTTTCTATCCCTCACTGCAATTTTTTTGAAATCATCAATTTCTAAGACTATATCATTCTGACCACATCATTTTCAGTTTAGACTTGGATTTTTTCTTCTCCCATTTCCTTTTAACTTTATAAAATATTAAATCAATTGTGAAACTTTTCTATGTCTTGCTTTGCTGAATCTGAATATGTAATAATTCTTTGAAATGGCCTCTTAGCTTGCTCATAGAATTGAATACTATTGCTAATGATACATTTCCTACAGAAAGTATTTACCTCATGGCCAAAAATCAAGTTGATTATATTATAGGGCTAAAGAAAAGTATGGAAACACAGTCTAGGAGGAAAACATTAATCAGAAAGCCGAAAACAGAAAAAAGCAATACATTAAATTTAATTAAGCACTTTATGTCATTGGTTGTATTTTATGCCAGCCTAGATAAAACATGTATGTTTTGATGTAACACAAACACACACACATTTTCTCCTGAAATATGCATGTTCTTAAGTATTTTCAAGTATATACTGGTAGTCTCAGCTGTGTTTGTTTGTTTGTTTGTATGGTTTGTTTTTAAAACCACTGAGAAAAATGGCAAAGTTTATATAAGAAATAATACCACATAATAGCCCAGAAAGTACAAACTAGACTCATACATTTTTTTTTAATGCAGACTAAACAAAATATTTCTACATTCACTATTTTTATTCCTCAGAAGAGATCTAAGATTTGGAAGTCCCTAGACCACAGCAAAAGTTACAGGATAAAAATTTGTAACTATCTATATTGTTAAATTGGGGGAACACTGTGCTATCCTGCTTTAGTTGCATAGTCTGAACAAAAGATAGGAACCAAACACTTAATCAATAACAGGGAAATTGGCGGCATCTATTATCTTGATTGTTTCTGAGGGTGCTATTGGTGCCAAGTAATTTAAATCTCTTCTTAAAACTCCCGGATACCATTTAGTTGTAAAGATTGCTGGATAATCCAATTAACTATCAAGCTCAGAAATGGGAAAGAAGAATTTCTAGTAATTGTGTCACCTTTAAAAAAAATAACAACTCTTACTACAGGCATTCTAGATTGCTAATTAGGCTCCCTTTACTAAGACCAAAACAAAACCCCCAGTTTTATATTATTCTGGTATTTGGAGAAGCCAGGAAGGATACATTTTTCTTTCAAAAATATTAAATAGATAAAAACTTCATGACAGTATATTTGCATTTAAAAAAATAACATATATGTTAATCTATGAATGGGTATGAATGGGTATTTAACATCTATGTTAATCTATGAATGGGTATTTGAAAGAAAAATGCAGGTTATGGAATAGCATATAGAATTAGAGTATTGTTTCTAATATAAAAGAATATATGTAGCTCAGGATTAAACTGCAAAGTCCCTGATTCTCAATCTGACAACACATCTCACAATACATGAACAAATTCAACCATTGTTTCAACTTGGAAATTGTGAGCATTCTGGACCAAGCTAAAATCAAACATGCTAGGAAATTCCTGGAAACTTGGTATTCAGAAAAATCAGTCATCAATAGAAACAGAGATAAATCACATTTACTAGCCATTCAAAAGAAGGAAGAAGGAAAGCAAAAGACCAGAACAACCCCCTTCTCAAGCAGGAGACCCTATACCATTCCAGACAAATGGCTGTCTATTCTTACAAATCCCCTTAACTATTTTTATAATTAACCTAATGTGGTGAACATACCTAATAGTCCTTTCTCCTCCTATTTTCTCCACAAGAACAACCCTTTGAGGTGAAAGAGAGTAATTCAGCCAAAATCACCAGTCTTCATTCATGCCTAAAGTAGAACTGGAAATCACTGAATACTGGTTTCTAGCCTGGTGGCTTAAACAGAAGACCAAACCAGTGAAATGCCAGAATACGAGTTGTGTCTCGAAATCCTCTTCCCAGACCTGGGTGGTTCAGTGGCTAAGACACTGAACTTGTTGATCAGAAAGGCCGGCAGTTCAAATCCCTAGTATAGGTCTCCTGCGTGAGCTCCAAGGTCCATCCAACTCTGTTACTATTAATTCTGAACTTTTATACTGTTTTTATAATCTAAACGCCTTTTATTTACCCAGCTTTTAAAGGGAATTGTTTAAAATCTGCTCCATGATTCAAATGTTGTTTATTCTTCCTTTAATATGTTTAGAATAGAATAGAATAGAATAGAATAGAATAGAATAGAATAACAGAGTTGGAAGGGACCTTGGAGGTCTTCTAG
>JANHFT010007918.1:559793-579049 GCA_032467955.1 Pseudoxenodon macrops | reverse complement strand
ACTTTTACACTTTACACACACACACAACACAAAACAACACAACTGACTCACACACCATGCAAAAGCACACAAAATGGCCCCTGGCACAAGCAGGAACCTCACAAGCCACAAAGAACAGGAAAAAACTTTTGCACTTTACACACCCAACACAAAACAACACAACTAACTCACACACCATGCAAAAGCACACAAAATGGCACCAGGTACAGATTTAACACATTTAACAGTTTTAATAAATTTGTAGAGTTGGGAGAAGGTACCTTGGGAGACAATCTAGTCCAACTCCCTGCCTAAGCAGAATTGCAAAAACACACAACAGTCCATATTTTATTTATATTTTTAGATAAAAGCAGTTAAATGTAAAACTTTTTAAATTTTAAATGGCTATGATTTTTAATTTTTTCTTTTAAAAAACCCCAAGAAAATAAAACCAATTTACTATTTTTTTAAAGCAAAGAAAAACCCGAGTTACTTACCCAACCAGGCATAATCAGTTGCTCACCAAGGAGATGGATTGCAGGCTGCAATGCAATACTAGAATTTAATGTGATCTTGATTCTATCCCTCTATTAATACAGTCTAGGATTGGATTAGCTTTTTTGGCTGCTGCCACACACTGTTGAGTCATATTTAAGTGATCATCCACTAGGACTCCAAGATACCTCTCACAGTTTCTGGCATTAAGCCATGTTTTACCAAATCTCAGGTGAACCTTCACCCCAGTGAAACTCAGAGCTCAGATTAACACCTGATCCCATCTCATCTAGCCTTCTCCTTTTGGAACAGAAAAAATATAAGATATGAATCCAAAATGGTACTCTTTTCAAGCAAGTAATCCTTAAATGATTCTTAGAATGTTTCTGAAATCTGTTTTCCTTCTGAGCACAACATCTCATCCTCTGCCATGTTATCAAATGAAATGTCATTTTAAGCATCTTCCCCCCCCAAAAAAAAAGCATCAGCAAAAACACACATTCTTTTTTGATAATGACATCACCTTTCAGCTTTTCTATCATTTTGGAATTGGCTAAGAGCAGTGAATTGAGCTGTTTTCTATCACTGTTGCCAATTGGTGTGAAGAGTGAATCAAAATGATTTTTTAAAATGTTTTAACTGTTTCAATTCCCCTCAACCAGAGGTGGGCTCTAATGTACCTTGCTGCCTCCCGCGCTGCATGGGCGTGCCACGTGGGCATGCGCATGCACAGTAGAAAAGAATTCCAAAAAATCCCCCCCAAAAAAAGTCCGAAAACAAGATGGTGATGCATGTGCAATGCAGGACATTCAGCTTCTGTGTATGTGCAGAAGAAAAAACCTGGAAAAAATTTAAAAATTTTTTTTTTAAATTACAAAAAAAAGATGGCGGCGTCCACAGACCAGAACCGGCTCCGTGACATTGCCAGCGGCTTACTACCTACTCGGTAGAACTGGTCCGAACCGATAGGAACCCACCTCTGCCCTCAACTCACCCATACACTGATTTATATTGATAAGATTTTGAAGTGTTAGAGGGTAGCAACCATGAAAGCAAATTTGGCAGGAAGCAAAGAAAGTGTTCTAGCTTGTATGCTTGCATAATCTTCATCACTGTGAAGGAGTTTCTTCCATATTGTGAGTGTGCTGGATGAAGTTTTTCAAATCGGTGAAGCATTTCCTGGCCAAGAAAGAAATCTCGTTGTTTTTACCTTTGCAATATATGCACCTTAAAGCATACCAGCCTTTTTTGAAAAGAAAAAAATAAATAAGAAGAAGCAGTCTTTTTACTGCACCAGGGCTCAGATAATTGCTTAATTTGAATAAATTGCAAGGTGGAGGTATAAGATCAAGGCCTGTGTTTGGAAACAAAAAGGGAAAAGTTAAACAAAATGAAACACTTGTAAGTACTTTATGAGCACAGCATGAACTTCAATAGAGAATGTCTGTGGAGATTTTCAGTCATCCAGGTCATGGTTATCCCAAAGGTACTTTTTCATAGGATTCTGCATTTAAAAGTCAAAGGCCACTCTTTTGAAGACAGAAAAGTTCAGCTTTTGGACAGAGAGTTTTGCTGGTTTGAAAAAAGGGTCAAAAGGGACATCTATGTCAAAATTGAACAGCCCGCTCTCAACAGAGAGGAAAGGATACATCATCTCTCTCCAGTCTACGACCAAGTCCTTTTAACAGTTCCAAGAAGGCTACGCACCCATTTACACTACTCAGGTGACCCTGATGACACAGATAAACTTCCAGGTGGCCCAGGGGTGGGTTCTAACTTACCTCACCACCAGTTCGCTTCCTCCCGTGTTGTGTGGGCACACGCACATGCGCAGTGCAAAAGAATTTACCCAAAAATCCAAAAATAAAGTCTGAAAACAAAATGGTGCACAGTGCTGGAAGAAGAAAAACCAGAAAAAAATTCAAAAAAAAATTCCCCCCCCAAAAAAAGATAGCGGCGTCTATGGACCAGAACCTGTTCCGTGACATCACCAGCAGCTTACTACCTACTCTATAGAAACGGTCTGAACTGGTAGGAACCCACTTCTGAGGTAGCCTTAATAACACTCTAAAAGAGTTGTTATGCAAATGACAAAGAGTCTGCAAAGAGTGTAACGTCTTCCATTCTCTACCATCGAGTCAGAACTGAAGAAGCTTCTTGAATGAGAAGTGAGATATCTTCAAAGAAAAAACAGAAAGTCCAGTTGTTTCTTGAAAAAGCACCTTTGGTTCAATAGAGAATGCCTCTTCAAATCGAAGCTGATAAAAGAAAAAGATCAATGCCATATTATTTGAAGTAGGAAATGCACCTGAGTGTAAGACGCACCTTAGTTTTTGTGGAGGAAAATAGGGGGGGAAATCTGCCTACCAGATATTCATCTGGCTAGCAACCTTAGTCTGGTCAGCTTCAACACATTATTTTATCTTCTAATTAGGACTTGAAAAAAAGCTTCTAAAGCACAACTGACAGAGAGAAGCAATGAAAAAAGCCTGCAAAGATCGCTTCACTCTTCACTCGCCTTGTTCGGTCTGAAAAAAACCTTTGAAAAAGCTACATTTGGAGTATAAGACGAACCCAAATTATCAGGGGTGGGGGGAAGTGTGTCTTATATTCCAAAAATATGGTCATTTTCTATAATGTGAATGTATTTAATAAAATAAAAGCATTGCATCCTTGATTTGAATTGGATGTTATTTTATTAAAGTATGATAAAGAGTGTGGGAAAAACAGCATGGATCATTCAGTTATAGGAAAGCCAACCATATTGCTATTGCATCACTCTGTAATCTATTGCCATGTATAGACTGACAAACTTGATTTGGTGGTGCATGAATAAAAGATAATTCCGTGTATATGTCTTTGCTCCATGCGAGATAAAGGTTGATTTGCTGTTTATAGGAAGAAGCTCCTTTTGATTGTCTCCTGTCATAGAGTTAGATGAGGGAATAACACAAGTGATTTTTTTGAATGTGACAGCAGTGACAAGGAGAGCCTGCAGTCATGTCTTGTTAATTTTCTATGGAGTAGAATGTCACATTTACATTTCAAATTATCTCTCCATGCTGCTTACAATTTGCTTGGATTAGCTGGCATGTTATGCCATCAAGATTCAGTTTTTATTGTTTATGAAGACCATGTTAATCCCTTCTTCCTCCCATCATCACTTCTTCGACATCCTTCATCTCTCACTTCTCCAAAACAAAAGTAATAGAAGTCGGTCTCCAAAAACCAAACATTAAAGGAAATTGTCAAACTTCTAAATAAATGCAGGGCAACAATTTAAACATCTAAGAAGAAGAAAATGAAATGTCACTTTTCCCCCTCCTGTATTTTTTATAGTCAAGCATCAAGAGTATAATAGTGTTTCTTCTTGACTCTCAGAATAATCAATAAGGATATATTGTGTATTATAATGCCATTCTTAATCTTATATTATAATACCATTCTTAGCTACTCTTGAATCCATTCAGTGTGTATAGGATTGCAGTCTTTAATGTAATCCAGTTTGAAGACTAACTGAAATTGTACATTTAAATGAAACTGATAACTGAACCTGCTTAAGCCCTTCAAGATTTATAGGAATCTCCTTAAATGCAATGCTTCTAAGCATAGAACCAGAACATCAGGGAGGAAAACAACTAACATGTCATGGAGAATCTCCCTAGATTACTGTTGTGAAGAAGGGACAAATGTTATAGCAATAAATTCACTGAGAACACCTACACTACCTTAGACTTAATAAGAGTAGCAATAGCAATAAGACTTATATACAACTTTACAGTGCCTTACATCCCTCTCTAAGGAATTTACAGAGTCAGCAAATTGTTTCCAACAATTTGGGTCTTCATTTTACCCACCTCAGAAGGATGGAAGCCTGAGTCAACCTTGAGCCTGGTGAGATTTGAACTGCCAGATTGCAGTCATCCTGCAGTCAGCAGAAGTAGCCTGCAGTACTGCGTCCTAACCACTGCACCACAATGGGGAATCATCTGACCTTTAATACTGGGCCTCTGCTTTCTAGTATTACAAATGGTCCTGCTGTGCAAGGCCAATGGAAAGCTGACCAATCAGAAATAGTATTGCAAGGTAAATTTAGAGAACCCAGGTGTACTCTAGTTGACTCTCTATACTTTTGTGTATGTGATTGGTTGAAGATTGTTTTGGACAAAACAGATAAACCTCCAAGTGTTTCAATGACCCTCTAAAAGGATGCAAATGACCAGCTGTCTGCAAAGAATATAAATCCTTCCATTCCTCACCATCCAGTCAAAGCTGAAGAAGCTCCTTGGATGAGAAGAAAAACGTCTTCAAAAGAAAAAACAAGAAAGTCCAGTTGCCTTCTGAAAAAGCACCTTTGGGACATCTTTTGGACAAAGATTTATGTTGGGTTTCATTTGGCAACAGAGCAATTCCAAGGGTGTTTTCTATCCAATAGGCACAAGAGCCAAGACTGCCAGTTTCTCTATTCAGAAGACAGGAGGACAGTTTTTATATATTCTATGCAGGGCTCATTTTCCATGGGAAATATCAGCCAGAGTTTCATTTGGAGTCTCTGTTGAGTAACATCAGAATATAATATCATTTCTTAAAATGTACATCTGATACGATCAAATCCCAAGATGAAGCAGGTTGTTTTGGACTGATTCTATGGCTCCATAATGCTGAGCAAGATCTCTATTAAAAATTCAACACAGAGGCTATTAAGAGACTTGTGAGCTATATACTTGTAGTACTTCCACAAGCAAATCCAAGAATGTGCCTCACAAAGGCTTTTTTTCAGCATTAAATACTGCAGAAGAGAGAGAAATTTATTGCTAAATCTATCTTGGAATATTTCTGGGACCATCTCCAGGCTAATCAGCTTTAAATTTCATGCCTGAGACGACAAAAATATGGGTGTCAAACACCAAGAAAGGCACACTAAATTGCTGGTAAGCCACTTTTGGCTGGATGAGACACAAATTAAATTGACTCAAATATCAGCTGGAAAAGATTTTGTCTGCAATGCCCAAACCAGATGGAACTGTGCCACCAGAATGAAATTCTGGCCGATATTTCCCATGGAAAATAGGCCCTGCATATCATATATAAAAAGGTGACTAACATAATTCAGGTTTATATAAAAATTAGATTGACAGAGTGTGAGATATTATCACCTATTGTTCCCATATCTTGCTTGTGAGTTCACCACCACATTAAGAAATATGCACATGTAAAATAAGATTCTATTTTTACAGAGGAGATTCAAAAACCATAAAAAAGCTCCAGCAGTCTATTTTCAGATGCTTTTTATTTTGTCACTGTCAAAAAATGCTTTAAATCTAGAAAGATATCTATCATTTGTTGTTTTTAGTTGCGAAGTTGTGTCCAACCCATCGCGACCCCATGGACAACATTCCTCCAGGCCTGCTCTCTACCATCCTCTGGAGTTCATTTAAGCTCACACCTACTGCTTCAGTGACTCCATCCAGCAGCCTCATTCTCTGTCGTCCTCTTCTTCTTTTGACCTCAATCTTTCTCAACATTAGGCTCTTCTCCAGTGAGTCCTTCCTTCTTATTTGGTGGCCAATGTATTTGAGTTATCTATCATTTAGCCATTGTCTATCCACTGCAGGATGAAGGCCTCTTCTGCATGTTTCCAACCAAAATGGTCCTGAGCTTTCTTTTGCCAATTGGGCCCACAATATTTGCTGGTGTCATCGATCCATCTAGTTTTAGGTCTCTTTCGTGGATGCTTTTTATCAAGTGGGGTCCATTCTATGATAGATACCCCAGATTAACACCGGTCACATCTGTCAACCCACATTGGACCAGAGTGGCAGATTATGGTCTATTCCTTCCACATGCCAATACAACCTCAAAAATGTCTGAAGGCAGAGGGTGCTAAGAAATGGAAATCGGCTGTTCACGACAAACTTGTGTTTGTCCCTCTTCCTTCGGGATGCCTGTAAAGAAGAAGCCAAGGAATGTTGTATGTTTACTAAATTCACGGATATTGTTTTTATTAACTCCCTTTTAAAAATGTTAAAGGTATTTGGTTAATGCTAGTATCGGCATTCTGCTGCCTCTGCACAATTTCGTGCCCTTTAACTCCTCTTTCAACCTATGAGAAATTCTGTCCCAACTGACCTAAATAAATGGAAATACCAGCATACTGCAATGCTTGATGCAATACCAGCATCAACTTTATTTCCAATAACACCTCTTAGTGTTTTATGGGCCAGGGTGAATGCTTTTAACTTTCTTGCCCACCTGTCCCCAAGGCTCTGTTTTAGTCCCAGTACTCTTCAACATCTTCATCAATGACTTGGACAAGGGGATAGATGAGGAACTCATCAAATTTGCAGATGAGACCAAACTGGCAGGAATAGCCAACACTCTAGAAGATAGGCTAAAGTTACAGAAGGATCTTAACAGACTTGAACATTGGGCACTATCTAACAAAATGAAATTCAATGGTGAAAAAAGTAAGGTTCTAGATTTAGGGAAGAAAAACCAAATGCACAGGTACAGTATATGTGGTATCTTGCTCAACAGTAGTAACTGTGAGAGGGATCTTGGAGTCCTAGTGGACAACCATTTAAATATGAGCCAGCAGTGTGCAGCAGCTGCCAAAAAAGCCAACACCATTCTAGGCTGCATAAACAGAGGGATAGAATCAATATCACGTGAAGTGATAATACCACTTTATAATGCCTTGGTAAGGCCATACTTGGAATACTCCATTCAGTTTTGGTCACCATGATGTAAAAACGACATTGAAACTCTAGAGAAGAGCAACAAAGATGATTAGGGGACTGGAGGCTAAAGCATATGAAGAAAGGTTGCAGGAACTGGGTATGCCTAGTTTAATGAAAAGAAGGAATACGAAACTGTCACAGAAAGGAATTATATTTATGTTAGTTGTGTGTATTGACTGACTTTGTTGTTTTAAAAATAAAAAAATATTAAAAGAAAAGAAAAGAAAGGACTGGGGAGACATGATAGCAGTGTTCCAATATCTCAGGGGTTGCCACAAAGAAGAGCAAGTCAAACTGTTCTCCAAAGCACCTGAGGGTAGGACAAGAACCAATGGGTGGAAACTAATCAAGGAGTGAAGCAACTTAGAACTAAGGAGAATTTGTATTCATTCTTCTTGTTTCAATGGGTTCATGCATTGTGGTTTTTTTCAAATGTTAATACTCAGAGATTCTTTTGTTCTTTGCTAATAATCTATCTCCTAATCCAGAGTTCCCCAAAATGGTCAACACTGATCCCCAATGGTTAATAAGTCTACTTATTATTATTGTTGTTTTATTCATTAAACATGAAACTCAGTCAACTGAACATTTAAAAATGTATCACAAATAACATTGACTTATTTTGATTTATTATTATTATTATTCACAGTGCTATTTGTTAAAGCAGTATTTATTAAATTATTTTCATATAATAAATATTTGGGGGGCAATGAAAGATTTGAAACATGAAGGGATTGATGAGCTGAAGAGTTTGGGGATCCCTGTACCTGCTTAGACTTCCATGCTGAGAAAGACCTATTAAGGCCAAGCCAAATATGACATCAGCAGATACTTGATAGGTTTCCTGACATTTAAAAAAAAAATACAATATCTGGTGTGGGGAGGGATAAAGATTACATTCAAGGCTGAAGGTTTGTAGGGACATTTTTAATTCCTTTCCATCAGCAGTTTCTCAGTTGCACTACAGAAGATGGCTTTGTCTTGGCAGCCAGATTTGCTACCAGGTGACAAGCCAAATTTTATCACATCAAGTGAACATCTAAAAATGTATGGCAGATCAGGTGATGTTATAGCTTTTTGGGTCCATACAACATCAAAGCCAGCATTCAAGCTTGTCTCAGAGTAGTGTGGGATAGCCAGAGCATTTCATTTTGCATTCAACCTCAAAATCTGAGCCACTGTATTCAAACATTTCATACTCTGTATTTCTCCAAAGCCACAAATAGGGGTGCATAAGGAATCCACCAAGCATAGTGGATTTCAATAGAAGATAATGTTTCTATATGAGTTAATAAGTTAAGATGAGACTTTCTGCAGTTTTACATACTAGTTAGGAGTGGATAAAGCTAAACTGGATTGGGGAAAGGGAAACATGGAGGAAAATGTACTGTATGTGCAAATGCATGTTAAAGAAGCCCCATGTTTGATATTAATGATATATGCATAATTATATAACATATAATTTAATGATTGTATAGGTGCAGATGTGAGAATGGAAAAAGGTGATGAGTTTAGAAATGTATGTGGTGTACAATCTTAGTGTTTTTTTCAAAATTATATAAGGACAAAGGAAGTAGTAAAAGAGAACTGAACAATCAAAATATTGAAAGAAACATTGTGTGATCTGAAAGATATAAAGGGATGGATAATACATAATAATTGCTAACACATAATTGTAATTTAAGCCATGTGGGTAAGGTGCTATAATAGTAAGTTGGGTACTATATTGTTATATTTTTATGGTGCTTTATTTTGTATTGTAATGAAACTTTACTAGAAGGAATTTGTCTTCCCATGCTCATTTGTGGTAAAGATCATACTAAAATTACAAAGATTATTTTCTTCAAATGTTCTAATTAATGTCTGATTAATAGGCTTCAAAGCTCCTGAGAACGAAGCAGAAAATAGAAGATAATCAAGTCATTGAAAAGCCTCTTTCTATATTCATTATTCATACAGTTCATCTGTATGAATAATGGGGTGGGGCATTTATTTCTCTGATGGGACTAAAAGTCTAGAAAAGGAGGTTGCTGTAGATATTCTCAGTGACTTAAAACATTGCATGGGTTCCTTTCTCCTTCCCTTTGTGACATAGTGCATGAATGGCTATAGAGTTAAATTGTTACTCTTTTGCTTTACATATATGTATGAATAACTGAATACCAGAACAAGACTAAAAAGTTAACCAAAGAAAGTCAAGCTTGCTTGTGAATTCATTAAATTCAAGCTCTTTTTTTCAAAGAGTTCTAAGAAGTTCAAATTGGCATCTATAATTACCGGTATCTGTTTTCATTATATCTCCACAATAAGGACTCTCTAGTTGGGCTGAGATGTGCAGACTCACCAAAACTCAATAAAGAGTTGTCTTGTGGCGAGATGGGTGGCAAATAATTTAATTAATAAATAATAAGCAAGAATAAATATTTGACAGTGAATTTGAAACTGATTTCCATAGTTATCGTATTACTCAACTGCTGCCTTTCTTTGCTTCGTAAGGGAAACAGATAAAGATTTAACTTGTACTATTTTAGACTATAGCCTGTGTATTTAGAAAGCAGATGCTAAAGGGGGTTATTTTTTGCTAGTTTTTAATATTTAAGGTTCAGTCATTTATAGCATGAAATAACCCAACAAGGAGAGAATTATCAGTGCTGCGAATATTAGGGTTAAGACATTAGAATAGATGAACTGACCCATTGATAAATATTGGTGACTCCTGGGAGAGAATGGAGACAGTCATATACTTCAGAGCTGAACGGTGCAGCTAAACTACTGACAGAATAGACATAATGATGCAGGAAAGATGTAGAATGACTTCTGATAGTTCTTTGTTTGCTGCTTTAATAGTACCAAGGGAAATTCTGATTCTGAATAGAAAAGAAACATAGAGAGAAGAGATGATTCCCACAGGGCTGTTGTCTCAATTAAAATGGTCTTTTCAGATATAAATCTGTGCAAGCTTTTGATTAGCTTCAAAAGGCCATGGTCTCAGCACATCTCTACTGGCTATATAATTGACAAGTCCCATCTTTAGGGTCTTCAGTAGCTGCATCTTATTTTACCCCTGGAGAGATGAGCTGGTCCACTTCTTCAGTGATACAGGTTTTTTTTTTAAAAAACACTCTTTATTCACTGGCTGGCTGAAATTGAAATCTGTCTTGTATTGCTCTTATTTCTTTTAAAAGATTTTTTAAAGTTTCAATTTATTCATCTCATGTGGTCTTAATTCTATACCATTTAAGCTGTTTAGTAAATACACAGAATGAAGAATTGTTTGTACCAATGAATGCTACCTCTGTGTGTAAAAGAACATTTTTGGTGATAGAATGTTGGTAGCAAAACTTTCCTCTCTCCCTAATGCAATCAAATAATTATTTCTCTGTGTATCTTATATCACATCTGTGTTGGCCCTTGGGTGAGTATGAACTGATTTTCCAGATGGCTGACTTGATTGCCTGTTAATTAGGATTCAATCTTATGTTAAAGCTACATAAATACTAAGGAGAATTGTGAATAACAAGACAGAAATTAAAGATAAGTTACATCTTTTGTTAATAATTCCAAATGTGTGGAAGAAAGGATTTTGTGAGAAGGAGGTCACACAGAATAACAGGCATGCACATTCAACCATTTATCCCACCCATAAACTATGTTAGATTGTCCGTACTGCATCAAGAACTAATAATTTCACTGATTTATCTATCACTGTTGGCCATCCACAATGAACAATGTGCAATTAAGGCATACAGGTTTTCTATCAAAATGTTTAGTATTACTTAAAAATGAATTGAGTCTTCATTTGTTTCTTAGATAAAGAAATGATTATATTATGCTCCCTTCCCTGACATGCCTAGGGAAATGAAATGAGAATTTTCTTGACTAAGATACTTTAAAACCATGATAATGTCATGCAATTTCAGAAAAAGAAAAATGGGCCCACAAGAAGCCATCAGAGTGCATTTTCATCTCGGGTACAAAGTCAGTTTATCTTGGATTGCAATTGTGGATAGTGGACAGACCACCTAACAGTAGACAGATATTGTTGCATTTTAAAAAAATCTTTAAAAATCCTATACACTGAAAGGTTTTTTCAAAGTTATTACATTATAGAACAACATTATAACCTGAAAACTATCACAACAAATTTCAAATCAAATCATACATCCCATACACAGATCAGTAAGCCACTTCAAAATATAAACCATATAACAATGTCATTGAAAAATCAGCTGATGATGAGGAAAGGGAAAATGCATACACTTTACCTGGCTAGAACCAAAGAAACATGGAAAATAATATCACTACAATTTTGGATGCAAGGATCTGAATTAACTTGGACAGCAAAATTGTGCCATTTTCTCCATAACAACTGATAAAACACTCTGATGGTAATTTTGCTAACAAGTGTTTTTCTGAAAACCTTATAAAGAAAATGAAATGAGTTCCAAACTTTAGGTGCCTTTTCTACATATTAGCCTTTTTATGGCTGTGCAAAAAGAGAGTTTAATTAATCCTTCTATGGCCTTTTCTTTTTTCTTTTTTTGGAGTATTATGGGACAAACTGTTAAATATTATCCTCGCTACAGCTCTCTAAAACTAAATTGAATCTTGATATAATTCCTTTTTTCCCCCCAATTTTCCCTCCAACGTTATGAAGAGTTCATTTCTGCTCATATCTGTATATGAGCAATGCAAGCTAAGACGCTAAAGACATGTCTGGCTGAGCCATGGTGTATTATGGCACCAGCAATTTGTGTTTCTGGTCTACCAAAGCACAATAAGCAAAAGGCACATAAGAAGCAAACCCAGAGGTAGATTCCTGCCGGTTCTATCTGGTTCTATAGAGCCGGTAGTAACTCCATGGTGACGTCACGGAGCTGGTTCCATCGGTGTCTCCATGGGTGCCGTCATCTTGGATTTTGCATCTCCGCATGCACAGAAGCTATTTTTTTATTGCTGCGCATGCGCATATGCAGCGCGATCCTGAGCAAACTGGCAGCAAAAATATTCACAACCCACCCCTGAGCAAACCTCACAGGTATCCCAAAGCCCTGAACCATCTCTGAAAAAAAAATACATAAATGCACTGATCATTTTTCTGGCTGTAGACCTATGTATAGCAATCAAACAATAGGTAAGTAGAAGCATGGATACAAAGATTGATAGGCTTTTTCAAGGGCAGCATTACAAAAAAAAGAAACGGAAAAAAGACAGGAAATGCCTTAAAGTGAATATTCTTCTTAAAGGACCTACTACTAGCATGTTCCAGATGTAGTCGGTCTTGCCTAAGCATGTCAAATTCCATATATTTTAATACAATATCAGTAGATAATAAGTGGTCCATCAAAGTTCTGCTAAGTGGGCAAAATTATGTTTTTCAAAGTTTGGGAAGACCAGGTTGAGAGAGAAAGGTATAGAAGCTACTAAACACAAAGAAAGGCTAGATTTTGTGTGTATGTGTGTGTGTAGACTCCTAATGAATCTTAATTAAGGTTGAACTATGGGCACTCTGGGTAAGAATAATTGTAGTTGTCAGATGCCACTTCCCACTGTTACTTTCTTTCCTTTGACTTGATGTCAAGCTGTGGCTTGCTGTGAGCTTTTTTCTTCTAGATCTTCATTTCTGCTCATTTTGTCCTGTCTCTTTCAGTGCTTAGTTAGTAGTAGTTAAGGATCCTTAGGATCAGAGGAGGGTCTGGTTGCAGAGAGACCCTCCTGTTGCTTCTATGTACTGTGATACTCACAAAAAACAACCCATCATCACAGAAACTCTTAAAACATTGAGAAGATACTTTTTTTTTTACTGACAGTAAGTCAACTTACTACACTGTTTTGACATCTTTTTTATTATTTTCCAAATATTATATCTTTTCTTTAGCATAGTTGATATTAGGTTTTCCTCCTTTGCAGTACTTCTCAGCATTTATATCTTATAATTGAGAGAAGTGTCATACTATCTGGATATAATGGTTCATAGTACTTGAATAAACTTGAATACCAAAGCCATAGGCTATATTAGGACAAACCCCTTTTATTTATTGCCAAGAAAGCTGCTTGAACAAGTCTATGAACTCACAATTTGACTTGAATTTTTTATTAGCTATATTTAACTCATCTATTAGTTGATAAATGAGAGGTTTATTAGTAATTGCTATTTTTTTCTAGAGTCAAAACTGGCTTCTAATTCCTCTATAGCAACTACTTGGTCATGCATATCATTTCTAAGCTTTGTGGCCAAGATCATTTATATATGCAGAATTATGGCATATATTCCTGCAGAATATATGGCATTCCTGGATTTTTTGTCCTCACCATGAATTTCAACAGTAGGCATTAATCACTTGTTTACTGTTTGATTCTGCTCCATCCAGAGGTAGATTTCAGCAGGTTCTGACCAGTTCTGGAGAACCAGTAGTGGAAATTTGTGTAGTTGAGTAGTTCGGAGAACCAGTAAATACCACCTCTGAATAGCCCCACCCCCATCTGTTCTCTGCCTCCTGAGTCCCAGGTGATCAGGAGGAAATGGAGATTTTACAGTATCCTTCCCCTGCCACGCCCATCAAGCCATGCCAACAGAACCGGTAAAATAAAATTTTGAATCTCACCACTGGCTCCATCACATCCACTTCAGCCAGCATATTTTTAGAACAAGAGAATTTTAATAGAATAACAGACTTGGAAGGGACTTTGGAGGTCTTATAGTCCAACCCTCTGCTCAAGCAGGAAATCATGTACCATTTCAGACAAATGGTTGTCCAAATTTTTCTTTAAAATGTTCAGTGTTGGAGCACTCACAACTTCTACTGATTAATTTTTCTGTCAGGAAATTTCTCCTTAGTTCTAGGTTCTCTCCTTGATTAGTTTCCATCCATTGTCCCCAAGATGTTTTTTCAAGAGGAAACTGGACTTTCTTCTTTTTCTTTGAAGATATTTCACTTCTTATCCAAAACATTTCTTTAGCTCTGAGCTGAAGAAGCTTCTTGGATAAGAAGCAAAACATCTTCAAAGAAAAAGAAGGTCCAGTTGCCTCTTGAAAAAGCAGCTTTGGGACAACCATGACCTGGATGATTGACAATCCTCATAGACATTTTCCATCCATTGCTTCTTGTACTACCTTTAGGGGCTTTGGAGAATAGGTTGACCCTGCTCGTCTTTGTGGCAGCCCCTTCAATATTGGAACACTGCTATCACCCCACTCCTTCTTTTCATTAAACTAGACATACCCAGTTCCTGTGTCCGTTCTTTCTATGTTTTAGCTTCCAGTCCCTTAATCATCATTGATGCTCTTCTCTGCCCTCTTTCTAGAGTCTCAGTATCTTTTTTATACCGTGGTGACCAAAACTGGATCCAATATTCTAAGTGGGGTCTTAATTTTAGAATCAAATATGATTAGCACGTGGTGGAAGATAATCTACAATTACATCTGGCCATCCCATTAGGTCAAGTAGTTGTGGGTCTTGTCTGCTGTGGCCCATTCTATGGAACTTAAGTTTCCACTGAGATGAGATTGGCCCCATCCCAGCCTGCTTTCCAAAGAACTTTCAAAATGTTGTTTTTCTATCAACCTTGGCAATCCCATGAGGAGCTGCCCACATAGTTGTGTGATGTCAAGTGACAGTTGTTCTCTCACTGTCTTGGGTTTTCTGTTTTCTGTTATTCTGTTTATTGTTTTATTGTTTTTATTATTATGTATTGTATGCCACTCAGTGTCACATTTTGTGAGATGGGCATTTTCCAGCTCTATACATTTGCTAAATAAATATTTCTAAATTGTTTGTTCCATGGCATGGAAATGTTATCTTGTTTCAGTAGCAATAGCACTTGGACTTATATATGACTTCATAGTGCTTTACATCTCTCTCTAAGCAGTTTACCGAGTCAGCATATTGTCCCAACAGTCTGGGTACTCATTTTACCATCCTCGGAAAGATGAAAGGCTGAGTCAACCTTGAGCCATTCAGAATTGAGCTCCTGGAGTGAGCAGCGAATTAGCCTGCAGTACATCATTCTAACCACTGTGCCACCACAGCTTCTTACCTAGTACCTAGTCAGAACTAGAATAAGAACTACATTTGAAGGAAATAACTTTGCATCTTTTTCAATTTTGAGAAATCTTACTGAGGTAAGGAGATCATGATTAATTCTGATGAAACAGCATACATTACTTCTGCCATTTCAAGATGTAGCAGCACAACATTATGCCATTTGAATTATAATTTCTCAAAAGGAGTATCAAAAGGTAACATCATTCTAGTGGCATTCTTGGGAAGAAAATTATGGTTCTCTTCCGCACGTCTAGTGGGAACAGACATCTATTTTCAACGAAAAACAAGAGGCAGAGAAATAACATTTTATTTCCTATTTTGCAGTATGATGTAGAGAGAATGAAAAAAATCTATCCAATATATAGAATGTATCATTTTTATTGTTTCTATACAATATATTTATACAATATTAAATTATAAAGACATTCTACATAGTATTTATATAACTTAGAGCAGGGATGTCAAACCCGCAGCATCACATGACGTGTTGTGACTTTTTTCTCCTTTGCTAAACTGGTGGTGGACAATGGCCAGCGCATGACGCATCAGGGCCGCAGGCCACAAGTTTGACAACCCTGACTTAGAGCATTGGAAATAAAGAAAAGAGAAAGGAATAATATTTATACAATAAAGGTTTTGGTCTTAAGCTGATTATTTAATGCAATAATAGCATACAGCAGTATTTTTCAAGCTTTGCAGATTTAAGATGTGCAGACATCAACTCCCAGAATTCTTCAGCCTGCATTAGTGAACTTCAGTAATGCTGGTGGATACATAATTTACATGTAAATGTGTAAGAAAATAAAGAAATTTAATATCAACATTTTTTCTGTATGTCATGTCTTCTGTATTTGATATTCACCACCTCTTTTGAGATATTTTACAAAAAATAAATACTATGAAGGAGTGGGGGAATTCTACAGTATGTATTATTTTATATAGTATTTATTTTATATGTGGTTAATATGCCTGGGATCTTTCATATGAAAAATAAAGGTAAATTGATAGTGTTTGGAAATGTAACACAATGAGCTTTAGTTATTTATTTCTTCAGTGGTACATTAAAATGTAAATATCATTTTGTTCATATTGCTAGGTAGCTGCAGCTCAATTTTTACCTGAGCTTTTTCTTTTGTTTCAACACTACAGCATGCTAAAGAAATGCAACAGTGTTCAGTGTTAAAGTAGCTGGCTTTTGTTAGCTCCTCTGAGTATCAAACTAGATGTGACATTAAATGAATCATTGAATAGTTCTGTGTAGCATCTTCAAAGCAGGTCTTTTATTTAGAATTACAGAAAGAGCTAAATTTTCTTTCATTGCCTGCAGCAATCTTGATAATTATCGCTCCCATCTGCCAGTAAATGCTACTTGTATTTTTTTAAATTTAAAACTTTATATCAGGATATATTAAATACATCTATTTTAGTCTGACAGATACCGGTAATACCAAACTCTATACTTTTTTTTTGTATCTTTGAGTCTGTATTGGCAATTCCCTGGACAAGTTTCTGCTGTTTTCTTGCCAGGGTTTCAGAAATGGTTTGCCATTGTGTGCTTTCTAGGAATGAAAGTGCATGACTGGCTCAAGGTCACCCAACTGGTTTTGTGCCTTAAGCATGGCTAAAACTCACAGTCTCCTGGTTTCTAGCATGGAGCCTTAATCCCTATAACAAAATAGCTCTCTTATAAACAATCAATATTTTGTGCTTTGTAAAAAAATGTGGGACAACTACTTCAAAAACAATTTGCGTCATTGCTCATAGCCAACATTTGAAAAGAATTTTACAAAATTTTGTGAGTATGTGTGAGTTGGACGGCTAGATAAATTTGTTTAATAAATAGGTATTGTGCAGATGACCATCTGGAATTCATTGACTCGGATATTACGCTGAACAATTCATTTTGAATGTTGTGTTTTGCCAGAGAAAATATCTTATGAGCTGTATGACATGCAGGGTTATAAAGAAAGAAATGTAGGCCAATAGAGCAGTCATCTTGCTTGCAATTAACTGTATTCATCTGTCCAAATGAACTGTAGTCATCTGTCCAAATTATAGAAGCTTGCCAAACTTACAGTTTATCAAATTTGTTCTACCAGGGGCAATCTTTACACATTCAAACAGGCAGGAAAACCAGTTTTTCTAAGATACTACCCATCTATAGTACTTACCCAGATTGTCATCCATTGAAAATTATTCCTTAGTTTTGGATAAAGTTGTGATTTGTTGTGTTTTTGGCTTTTTTTGCAAGATCCAATAAACCCAAACTGGTTTGTCTATATTCAATGTGATGGAAGCAAAAGCTCCTTACAAATTAGAGACAATGCTATTTTCTGTTTTAGCATATTCTTACCCATGCAAGTAATAATATTTTCATAATACACCATCATTTTTACAGGGAGTTCTTAGTGAATTGTTCAGACCCTTGGTCTGGGTGGGTAAGGCATATGTGTACTCCTCCCTAGGGCCAAAGACAATTGTCCAGTCAGGATCCTGCCTTCAGTTTCAAGAGGGAGGGCATTATCCGCTCACTTGTTAGATTGTCTGCACCTGAAGAGCATAGGAAACAAATTCAACAGTGAGTATTCATTTTCCATTTCAGAGTCAGATTTTGCCAACTACGGTATGATAGAGACTATTAGACCACATCACAGCTATTGCTGGAGCTTCATATGTTGACCAACATATAATAATCAAAGTTGAAAGGGCTTGTGGAGAACCTCATTTTCTACACTGGCCCCAACAAAATCTCTCCAAAATTAGAGAATTTGGGCTATTACAATGGGGAAAAATAATAACCCACAGTTTATGGTATCATAGACAGACATTAATCTCTTTTGTTAATGTCAGTATATGATTTTATTTATTTCCTGCCTTTATTACCTTTATAAATAATTCAAGGCAGTGAACATAGTCCTTCCTCCTCCTATTTTCCCTCATAATGACAAGTCTGTGAGGTGATCTTGGCTGAGAGAGTGTTACTGGCCCAAAGTCACCCAACTGGCTTACATTCTTAAGGAAGAACTAGAACTCACAGCCTCCTGTCTTCTAGTCTGCATGCCTTTAATCACTAACAAAACTGGCTCCAATATGTATGATATTAAACCTTAGACTGTCTACTATTGACCTCACCCCATTCCTAAGAGGTCTGTAAGGGGTGTGCATAAATGCACCAATGTGCCTACTGTCCCTGTCCTAATGTCCCTTTTTATTTGTATCCTTTTCATGTATTCAAAATCATGTTTATACTTTTATCTATCTTATATATGCTTGACAAAATAAATAAATAAATAAATTTCCCAGTTATACTGTATCTATGTTTTCCTCAGTACTGTTCCAACCTGTCTTTTTTGGATTTTGCCCTGAAGTATTGGAGCATCAAAAATTCCATCAGATTCAATCTTTAGAATTTAGCAGATCTCTAGGGTAAGATTTTTAAACGACACTAGGCTGTTACCACAAAATCAATTTTGTGTCCTTTAAATAAAATAAAACTTAACTAGTGACAGAGATAGGAGAAAATTTAAATTTAGTTGGTAAGAATAATTAGTAAACTAAAAAGGCTTTAACAGGAAAATTGAGTGATAAATTCAGGGCTGATAATATAAAGAATTCACAATGGTCTTTTTGAGATCTTATTACAATCTGCAGCAATTGGCATCTACTTGAAAAAACACTATAAATCAGACATGTAAAACAGTTTTTTGTATACAACCTCATTTCCTGGATTTGGTTTACTTTTCACAAAGCACAGCACTCCCAAGCAGTAGTAATTTGTTTAACTATAATCATGAAAAATGCATTTATTTAACTCTCATTTTTTTAGATATACATATATCAACTTGAATAATAACTGTGTTAATATATACATACATACATACATACATACATACATATTACATTATAGAGAAGCTAACTTGGAACAGCAGATTAAAAATACCTGATGATGGTAAATGTGATTTTACCGAAACGTTGTGCTAATGGCACCTTTGATTCT
>JANHFT010007918.1:541083-559693 GCA_032467955.1 Pseudoxenodon macrops | reverse complement strand
TTCTTGTTTTTGTCCCCAAAAACTAGGTGCGTCTTATACTTCGGTGCGTCTTATACTCCGAAAAATACGGTATATATCAGCATAAAACAATTCAGTTGACATACTATAAACCACTATGTGATCTTTTTATTTTTTGCTTATTATAATGTTTTATAACTTAGAGAACAAATATATCCAGTTTTTGCTTACTCATTAAACTATGGTGAACCAAACTATGACTTAGCATAGTATATGAAAAATGTCATCCAGGTTCAGGTTATATTTCTGACAACATTCAGTTATCTAATTTCCTCAATTGATTTGCTGAAAATCATAATTTTGTTGTTAGTAAATACGTACACTGTCCAACTCCCAACAATATGGGCAGCTCACAAGCAAAAACAAAAGAAATAATACAATGCAATAAAAACAAGGAACAAAAGTCCTTACAAAAGGTAAAAAAGGAAGGAGAGGACAGAAGCAAAAGTACCTGCTCCTTGGAAGATACTACATCCATTGTAGTCAAAGATCAGGGCAAAGAGCCACGTATTGGAAGACCCTCTAAACAACATAAAAACCACCTACTGCTTGTGGAGAACCTTGTGTGGAGAGGACAGGCACTCCAGCAGAGAATATGCACTTCTGGGCGCTGAGAGATGGCATTGCTTAATCAAAAGAACTGGAATATGCAAAACCTGAATCAAATCTGCTAGTTATTATGAGAGGTAGGCAGTGCCTCAAGTAATCAGAACCTGTGCTATGTAAGACTTCATAGGTAATTATCATCACCTTGAATCTCACCCAGAAGCAAACTGGCAACCAGTGCAGTTCACAAAGCAGGGGTATTACACAGGCATATCAAAGCATATCTGTTGCTGACCATGCCTCTGCATTCTGGATCAATTGAAACTTCTGCGTAGTCTTCAAGGGCAGTTTCATGTAGGATGTGTTGCAGTAGTTAAGCCACAAGGGGCCTCCTAGAAATATTATTCTAAAAATCATAGTAGAAATTGTTCAGAATTGCATTAGTGAAATATAGCAATATAAGTTCAAAACACCTGATTTGGAAAGGAAAAGTAATCGAAGTAGAGATTACACGAATTTTAACTATTAGCATGGACTCTTATTCTGCTTTCTTCGTACTTGATAGTTGTAACATTCATACATGATGTATCAGGAAAATGAACTTCAAGGAAAAAATAGAAACTACACTTGGTATAAAAGCTTATAAATATATTCATACAAAAAAAGTGTATGAATTGTCATGAATTCAATATTAATATGAAGCCAGTTTTCAACTTTTAATGTCACTCTTAAACAAAAAATTCATAAGGAAAATTTTCCTTATTTATGTATCAAATTATTGCCCATCACACTTGCGTGATTCTATATTATAGCAGAAATATAGGCCAGAAATATTTACAACTTTAAGTGATGTAGTGTAGAAAAACATTGCTTGTGTATCCATTACATATATATAATCTTAACAAATATCTTAAAATTGTATAAACGTAGACCATACTTGAAAGTCTTCATGTTGTGTGCAGGGATACTTTGATGCCTTTAGTTCTGCATAAAAATAATTAGCATAGAAACTGAGTTAATATTAGGAAATCCAGATGTGAATTCATCATATAAATAATTATCTCTCAATCTTTGTACTTTCTTCCAACTGTGTGAATGAATATAAGGCAAATTCTTTATTTTCCAAAAATTTTAAAACACAAACATACACTTATTGAGAAGTGATATTAGTTCAGCACGTGGTGTCTGCTAAACCTTTTAATCACCTGAATTATTTTTGTGCAAATATGGATATTCATGCTTTCTTTACAAACAGGTGAGTCCTAAGCATTCTTGCAATCACTCCAAAATTTTGCGCTTAGCTATAACTTTAATTCTTGGAACTCTAGGAAGCAAATGAATGTGCTGTGCCTGAGTTTTTAAAAGCTAAGCAAAGATGGATCTGCTGAATTTTTAGATGGGGGATCTCAGGATTAATAGGTAAGACTGGGAAGTTGAAAGAAGATAGTGCAAACTATGTGTGGTTCTACGGATTCATCAAATATTGAGTTCCAGTTGTGGAAGTTGTTGTTCTAGCATAAGTCTTCTTGTGCTTCTATTAATGCAAACAAAAATTTTTTTTAAAGGAGTTTCCTTCCCCTTTTGAATTGGTTATGGTAAATTATTGTCATAGAAGATTTTTAGCTATTGCGACAAGTTTATATAAAACCAGAATCTCACCGTTCACTATTTTCACTAGTATTTTCTATTCCAGCTTCAGCCATTAGTTCAGCAACATGCTTTTCCAAATCATTTATTCGTTCACCCATCTCATCCAGTAAAAGGTTAAAGAGCATTGCATTTTAAATTCATTTTTATTAGGAGTTTATATTAATCTATCTGAGAAACGAATACATGGTGCATATATATAACAGGATTCACATTTGGTTTCTTTCTATTGTAAAAAAAAATCCAAAGTGCTGTTTGGTTTGGTTTGGTTTATTTTATCTTATTGGATATAAAACAATTGTTTTCATACTTCTTGCCTTATCTGGTCTGAATATATGCTACAGATATTAAAAGCTTATAATGTGTACAATATTGTAGTTAAGTGTTTCAAGACTGAACATTATCTGAGATCTTCAAATATAATTGTTGAGGCAAGATTATTAGTTTACTTTAAAAGAATATTACTGGTACTATTATTTAATAGTTTCCTGTATACTGTCCATAATGTCTCAATTCATAAAGTTGAAGAGGAATATATCACCATAATCTCCTATATAGGAGGATTTAATATAATTAAATTGGTAACTTAACCATTAATAGTATTTAAGAATGATGCATAACTCTTGGTATAAACTGAACATTAATTTTCTAAAATTGATATAAATTTCCTGCTTCTGAAATTCTATTTATAAAGACTTTTGATCCCCACATAGGCTCCATAAGTATTCTTAGGAAATAAAAATGATAAGTGGCTAAAATCTAGTGTTTTGCTTTATAAAAATGCCCTTTGTACAAAATTCTTATCAGAAAATAATCTGATGGATATACTCACTTCTAGTTCCCAAAATCATTCCCTATCATCTTCAAGTTTACATTTACCCTGTTTTGTAGTTGACAGGTGAACTCAAAATCATAAACATATTTTGGAAACATTTAGGGATTAGCCAAGATGATTACAAATGATTTCACATTGATTCTAGAAAAGGATTCAAAAAGGATATTTTGTAGAGATAATTTATCAGTCAGGTCTTCAAAGTTTTCATGCAGCTGTTGTAGGAGATTTTCTGCCTATAGGTGAAAAAAATACACCTATGATGTTAGACAAGTTATCACTTTAAGCTACTTCCTGGGCTCATCTAGTCTTATTGTTTACAGTGCACAAAAAGAGATGGCAGCCTATTATTTGAGAAGCTGAGCTTTATTTCATCTACTCAGTATGATAAAGGAGGGAGTTCACTTAAAATAGCTAATATATTTGTGAAAATACTAAGATCTATAAAAGGACTTTAAAAAAGCAAGTATCACAGAAAACAGAATATGAAATGCAGAGATTATTCCTAACTTTCATATGGAAGTGTTCTTATAGGTCACTAATATATTGTAAGTAAGTTTTATATAGTGCTTTATTATTTTTTTATTAATTTCATACAGTATTACACGGTACGGTATTTTTTTATTCAGACATTCTTGAAAGAATTCCCTTGGGTTAAGAAAAAGTTGGCCTCATTCCCACTCCAAGGCATGAGAGTGAAGAGATGTAGAAACTTTCTGAAAATCTTATTATAACTTTTCCCAAATGTGGTTCTCTCTACCGATACTGGATCTCAATGCCACAATCTTGGGTTATGAGGATCAAAATGCACCAGAGATGGATTGTGGAGGATATTTTTTATGCAATGGCCATCACTACCTGCCAGTTGAGGAAATACCCTGGTAGATTTATGCATTATGATAGGTAGGGTGCAGTAGGTAAAAATACGTAGGTGAAAGGATGCAGGGGGTGCTGGGAGATGGCTATAAATGCCATCTTCCTTATTGATAAAGGAGAATATTTGTAGCTCATGGTCGAAATGAGGCATCCTTAGTGTTCTCCGAGCTTGGTTGTTGCAGAGGTTTCATTACCCAAACGAGGCAATATCATCTAGTAAACATATTACAATGGAATAGCACTGATGATGTTACCTAGCGTAGGTAAGAACTGATGACGTTACCTAGGTAGGTAAGAACTGATTATACTATCTAGTTTGGGTAATGAAATATTTGCCAAAAAACAAGCAAGCTCAGAGAGCACCAGGGGCCATCGTCCTTAGCCCAGCACTTGTCTTCTTCCTTGTTGGGTCACAGTGACTGGGTGCATCTCTGCCAAGCGACTTCTCCTCAGCTATGTTTGATCCCAATTTCTAACGCGGAGTCTATACAGCTAGTCCTCGACTTAAAAACACTTTGTTTAGTGACCATTCAAAGTTACAACGGCACCAAAAAAAAGCAGCATATGACCATTTCCCACCGTTATAACCTTTGCAGCCTCCTCATGATCCTGTGATCAAAATTCAGGTGCTTGGCAACTGGTTCACATGTATGACCGTTGCTGTGTCCTAAGGTGATGGGATCACTTTTGGTTGACCTTCTGCTAAGCAAAGTCAATGGGGAAGCCAGATTCACTTAACAACCGCGGCAAGAAAGATCGTAAAACGGGGGGGCAAAACTCACTTAACAAACGCCTCAGTAATGTTAGGCTCCCTTGTGATCGTAAGTTTTGAGGACTACCTGTATTTACACCTGGGGGCTGCCTGCAAGAGCCGCCGCCCATCCGACTTGTGCGCGATACCAGCGCGATCGGCAAAGCCTCGGACGAGCGTCGGGGGGGGGGGGTTACTCACAAACTTAGAGAGCTCCTTGGCGCTCGGCGGGTCGTTGTCCGCCATGCCCTCTTTCTCCACCTCCGCCGCCGCCGCTTGACTCGCCCGCTCTTTTCTACTCCAATTGCCGCCTCGGACGGGAGGGAAGCGGCTCCCGACGGCTCTGCCGCCCTCCGAGCTGACCAGGCGGGCTTTCTCTTAGCCGGCGCGGTTACACGGCTACGACCTCCGGCTCTGCGGAGGAACCAATGCGAAAAGCGACAGGGACTTTTCCACTCCTCCTTGCCACGTGCCCGACGCGTCATTATTTTGGTTGCCTGCGATTCGGGAGATTACAAAGGATATTAAATTTCATCCTTGGGATTTTTTTATTCCCAGCTCACCTCTAAGCAGAGAAAATATCAATTTTTCCGTCCCAGTTTTTAAAGTTTGAAAGATGTCATTGGTTGCTAAGCTGAGCTTTGGGCTATGCATGACGGCCAGTCTAAATTAGCAGAGGAGTTACCCACGTTTGAATGATCAGCGGCTAGCTAGAGCGGTGTTGACTTGTCTGGTTGTTGATACACTACTATTATTATTCATAGGACTATTAAAGTACTATTTAACTGTTTTTATTGTTGTTGTTTTTAGTATTTTGCTTGTAAAATATTTTTTAATTGTAAACCACTCACAGTCATTGACTGAGATGAGTGGCTATAGAGAAAGAAAGAAAGAAAGAAAGAAAGAAAGAAAGAAAGAAAGAAAGAAAGAAAGAAAGAAAGAAAGAAAGAAAGAAAGAGAAAGTTTGATGTAGTGGTCAAGGTGCTGGATTAGAAATCAGGAGACATCAGTTCTACTCCCCTTAATCATGAAAGCTAAAAGGTTGGATGATTTTGCATCATTCACTTTCTCTCATTTAAGGCTGAGGGGAAATAGGAAGCAGGAACATTAATTATGCATGTTGCCTTAAACTGAACAAAAGTAAAGATGAGGTAAAAATATAATAATAAAATAGAAAAAATAGGAAAAGTAACTGCCCCCAAATATTATACTTAGTTCTAAATCTATACTTAGCCCATAGAAATACGATTATTTTTTTTAAAAAAGCATTAAATTCAGTAAACCAGACTTCCATAAAAAATTTCCTAAATCATACTTTTGGAGTTAGTTTTTGAACAATAAGATTTTCAACATTATGTAAAATAATTCTCTACACATTCTTTTTAATATACTTTAACTTATAATTGAAAGAAAACAACACTGTCAAAAACCACAGAGTGGATTAGCATCCAAAAGTTACTTCATCTGAATGCCCTCATGAAGAAATCAACTAGACTTTGCATCCCTGCTTTCTGAGTCATTGGTTAGAGCTTTCATTTCAACAGCACCTGCTGCTCTATTGACATCTACAGGTTTTTAAATTTCCATGATGCACAAATGTTGTCAACTTCTTGTCAAAGATCCATTCTCTCTCACATGGATATGAAATCTGATGTCTGGGTTACAACTGCACAAACCCTTACAAGGAAAAAGCACATGCTTAGCCCATCCAAAGCTGGACCTACCACCTTTCTCACTTGGCATTTGTGAAGTCACATTTTCTCTGCTTTGCAGTTCTAAAAAATAGATGGGCTATTTCTAGATGCCTCCCCAAAGTGTTTAATTGGACATCAAAGCTGTTTTTCTTAATTTGTATAAGGGTATGAACTCCTTAAGGGAACTTGATGAGAAATTTAACTGGTATTTTGTACTTAGTCAAAGAAAACTGGGAGATCCATATGTTAATTTTTATGATTTAATTGTGAAACATTTCTGTTTCATGCAAATATAAAAGCATATTCCAAAATATTTACATAAATATTTTCTAAGGTTGGGAAAATATAGATTGTCTTAAAATCAAATTCGAGAACTTGGCAACTTTAAGTCCAAATGCACTGAACTACTATGTCTATCATCAGAAGCCCTTGTAGCAAGTAGCAATATATAAAGAAAAAGAGAACGGATACAATATTAGAATAAAGACTCAGAAATTATCCCAGGATTACTGACAAGCATGTGCACCATCCACATTATATTATGCAAGATACTGAAAGCTATTATTAAGGGGCATGCATAAGCGCACCAACGTGCCTACCATCCTTGTCCTAATATTCCCTTTTTATTTGTATCCTTTTCATGTATTCAAAATCATGTTTATACTTTTATAAACATATAATGTTGTATTTATCATATATGATATATGATATTCATTGCCAACCAAGTGGAAAACTTTATGAAACAAAGTTTAAAGAGGACAAGAAACAAGGCGGGCCAAGATCAATTGAGTTAAAGACAAATTATCTTGTGAATGTAGTTTTGTTTTAAAATTTTGATGGGTTTTGACATGGTTTCTGCTTTCTTAAAATGAAAGGCTAGCTCTCTACAATAACTTTACCCAGTCAACTATGTTGAGACTGGTATTTATCAGACAGACTGAGACTTTCTATGAATTTTAGCCTCAGTAGTAAATACTCACTGCTTTTCTAGCAGAGTTGGGAATAATGGTCCATATGAATCAATGACTTGGGGGGGGGACCCAAAGGCTGGACTGCCCTTTATCTTTAGCACTAGTTTGCAAAGACAGTTACAAAACTTAATTGCTCATCTATGTGTTATAAGCAAGATCACCAATACCACCACAAGTTAGAAGATAATGTTCACATTATCCACATTGTAGAATAATTCTTTTTTTTTAATCCAAAAAACTACTGGTATTTAATTTCTTTTCCATCAGACAACAAATGCCTGGAACTATTTCTGTTTAAAAGTTCAAATCCTGCATGTTAACTAACTGTTTTTATGAATGACTGATGAACATAGATGATTGCTAAATGTTTCTCAGGAATCAAATCTGTAGTTGCCCTTCTGCAGCTGCAGATAGTTATTTTAAAGGCATGTTTAAATCAAAAAGCCCAAATAAAACAAATCCCAGAATTCATAACAATTTGACTGATTAAATAAAACTATCTATTGACATTACTAAAATTTGACATTCTAAAAAAAATATTAAACCATTGATATCTGTGCAGCACTTAACTTCCTATTAATTACTTCAATGGGTTTGTTGTCAGGTAACACACACACCATGTGGTGCAAAGGTATTTTGACTTTTGTTTCAACATCATATACCAACTCCATAGACTAGTTTTGATTCACTGTGCTCTGACCAAACCTTTGTCACAGTAAACATTTTGGCCATTTGTGAGAAATGACCTATTTATAATTAGGTGGAATGCTGTAATCATATGAGCCAGCTGTGTTTATTCATCTGCAAATTCCTAATTATAATACCCAGGAGGTTAAGGAAATGTAGTATTGCCAGAAATGTTTACCAAACTATGAATACAGATGGTTAGGTTTTATCACTTTTCCTTGAACTATCATAATTTATTATGACTTTTGGGTTAATATTTTATCAAAGTCAATATAATATTTTAAGATTAAATAATTATAAATCTGGCAACAGGTGAGCAAGTATATACTTGACAGATGACCAGAAAGAATTGAGGGCATCAGAAATCATATAAAAATGGACATAGGTATATATGTAAATATAGGAAATGAAGGGTAGATAACATTAAAAAAAGAAACAGCAGCCAATAGCCTGCACTAAGAAATAATTACAATTTCACATGCTTAGACTACACTCTTAAGGTACAAACCATGGTTTCTAGCATAATATGTCCAATGTCATAGAACTGTGAGTGTATGAGTTGATTACCAGATGGATAAAGACTACGGTCTATATCAACTTTGAGTTTCAATTTCCCAGTTAACATAAAAAATATCAGGAATTCTCCATCCTAATGTTCATGGTAATACTTTGGTTCTAAATTAAAAAGTAACTGAATTGCTGGAGTTATTCTAATTCATTTCAATAAATTTTGCTAAGGAGAACTTGGAGAATTTTGTTTAGAGAAGAAACATTATCAATTTTAACCAGCAGCCTAAATAATACTCTTCGTGACATATGTCATGGTTATTTAAGGAATGCAGTTGTGTCTGCTTATCCAGTATGATCAGGCTGATGCTCTCTGTCCCCTCACAGTAAAAACAATAACAGAGAATAAAATATGTCAGTTTTAAAATATCACAGCAGAATTAACAAACTTATTAACAAAGATATAAAAAATAAATCAAAACTCCAACAATAGTTTTGTAAATATTGGGTTAAATAAAAAATTTATTGTACATTTTACCTAGTCACTGCAGTCATCATATATCTTGCCTTTTATTATTTAATAAATAACTCAAGGTGGTGAACATACCTAATACTCCTCCTTCAGACTATTGTCCCCATTCTGTGAAGTGAGTTGGGCAGGGAGGGAGAGTGACTGCCCCAAAGTCACCAGATGGTTTTCAGGGCTAAGGTGGAACCACCTTAGTGGCTTCTAGCCTGGTGTCTTAACCACTATACCAAACTGGAAAAGCCCTGTTCAATTTCAGCAGGCTGCTATTAGAGAAAGAAGCTTCTTCTGTGGCCACACGAATTTTCTAGGAAGACTCATTTGATGCCTCAACTGTTGACCTTTGGATAGAAGACTTTTAAAAAACAATTAAAACAGATTTTAAAGATTATTTTACATTAAATTTATTACTGTTTAAGATTGCTGATTTTAACATCTATTAAGAAATTATTTTGGCTATTATCTATACTGTGAGGAAGATCAATCCATTTTGATGCTTTTAGTATTCTATGATTTTTTTTCTTAATTGCCTAGAGGACTTCAGCTTGCAGTTTATAAGTACGTATTATAATGTACAAATAAACAAACTTTACTTAGGACAGCTTTAGGTTCCTAGATTTATAGCTAACTGTGTGCTTTCAAAGAAAAATCAACAATCTTTTACTGCTGTTTGTCAGATAAAAACAAGCTTTGCTTTATGGAGCAGCACTTGCAAATAACTGAATAGCTAAAGTAATTTTCTACTAAATTATGGCAATCAGAATAAATATGAACTGCCAGTGTGCCAACCAATTTTGTGTTGAACTTTTCAAAATATAAATGCACATAACTGTACAAGACCACTGGCCCAAAGACAGCTGAAAAGTGTAGGTGTACAATATAATTTATCATTCCTACAGTATTTCTTCAAACAAGACATCTGGAGATTCATTAATTCTTTGAGATAGCCCCAGTTGTTTAGAAGGATATTATTCTAGCGCTGCCTTGAGAATAATCCATAAAGATGGGTCACACATCAAAGAAGGGGGGAAATGTAAAAGCTATGGCTAGCAGGGAATTTATCATCAATTAAATTTCAGCGCATTTTTGTACTTGTGACTACAATACATTTTAAACTAGTGAGTTAAGAGTTGTCAAGCAAATGATTTAATCTATCGACTAAAGCTGGTCTGGCTTAATTATAATAAGATTTAGAGTTTCTTGGTGTGATGGGTCTTTTTTAAACTGGACCAATTAGATTGATGCAGACACAGAGGAACCACGAAATCACTGCACCTTGGACAAGTGTGTTTTTATTTCTCCTATAAGGATCAGGAAGATGTTTTATTTTGAAAAATTAAGACATGAAAATAAAATGTGAAACTTACAAATATACAAATATACCGGTAGGTCACTGTTTTCTATTATCTCTATTATATACTCTGTTCTACTGCTATTATTTCTAAATTACTATGCTAATTACCAATTCTGTAACAATTATTATACTGTGTTATACCACTGTTCAATTACTACTGCAATGTTTCTCCTTACTACATTGTGTATTCAATTATCATCACTACATTTGGTACTATTATAATACGCTCTATAGTAGCACTAGCAAAGTTTTCTTCTTACAGATTCTGTTCTGCCTTAATTCTTTTCTATGTGATTTCTTCTACTTTTTTCCCCTGTTAATGGCCAGCAGGTGGAGGACTTGCACCTGACTAGTTGTGCTTTCCTTAGTTGTGCCTCTATATTTCCTTTTCTTCTTGGCCACCCATTCCCTTCGCAGGAAAAATGGCTTCTTATATTTGGGTCCTATTTTCTCAGTTTTCTCGTGGTGCAGAGATAATAAAACATGACTCCTCCCACACCTGTATCAAGCTTTATGGACAACTCAGCACTAGAGTTGGCACTAAACTTGGCACTAGAGAAATGGATCAAATGGGAGGGAAAGAAGGCAGCACAGGGATGCCTGCAGTTTTTCTAACCAGCCTGCTTTTCCAGACGCTGCTACTAAGGAAGTTTTAGTTAGGTATTTAGTGAGGCCAAGCTTGCTCAATTATCAGAATAACTGATAAATAAAGATGCATGGCCTAGTAGGATGGTCCTTGGTTTTCAAGTGGTAGGCTCCCAAACAGGAAATAAGGTTGTTTAGTACTGATTAATTGCATTTAATTAGTTTCCATTTTAAACCAATTAATTTGGTACCAACATTAGGAAGGACTTTGGGGAGAGTCACATGTGCCCTGCTGCCACAATTCATGTCATATAAATCCAAATAATTTTGAATTTGACTTCTTTTAGTCTCCTATGCCACTTTCTACTTGTCTCATTTCTCCTTTGACCTCAGATGTTTAAGCTACTTTGGCAGCAGAAAATAATTAAGGAACAGAATTTCATCAACGTACCATCCTGACTCTTTTTTCTTCAATTAAGGGCTCAACTCTTAAAGGCCAAAAAGAAGCAAAGCACAGCTGAGACAAAACATACATGACTATCCAGTTTTGAATAAAGCCAACCTTCTCATTCCCCCAACAGCAGAGCATTAAGTGCAGCAGTTGCTAACGATGATCTAAAGCATTCATGAGTCATAAATCTCTTTCAAAGAGTTTAAGGGAATCAGAATAATCTGAGTGACTCTGATATAGTTTTTACAATAGATACAAAAAAGAAAAATTACTGAAAATGTCATTGAAATAAATCCATGGTAGATAAACCAGTATTTAATTTTAATTATTGTAATCACTAGAAGTGTGAAAGCCTAAGTTAAAACACTCAGAGATGAAGCATTTGACCTTAGTGCCTTCACTGAATATAATATATGATATTATCTTCTAACTTGTAAATGTTGACATGAGTGAAGGGTCATGAAGATTCCACAATGATTAAATTTGTACCTAATAACCCTAGGATGAGAGCATAAATTACTGTTGCTTAGTTTCTTTTCTCTTCCCTTTACTTCACATTGCAGGATATGCTATATTCCATCACACATAAGAAAACCACTGGGGAAAAAACTCTTTAGTTCTGAGCTATGAGTTTTTGTCATCCTAATTTATGCTGGAACCAGTGAATATTTTCTTGAGAAGCCTTAGATTTTTCTACATTTCTTATTTACCAGGACACCATTGATTGGTACATTAGTCACCAAAGAACATTCTCAATCATGCAAGTAAGATGCCTCTCTTTGACTGTTCAGTTACTAAATTGTAGGTATTGAAAAATCTGAGAATATTTATTACTCCATATATAGAGAGAATACATGTAACCGAAGGTTGAACTGTGGAGTCCCAACTGAGTAACGTCATTAGTGTGACTAAATGTGAGGTATATTTCCTATTAATCCCTGCTTATCTAGATGTTAAAAAAACAGGAATCATTACAACATGCAATGTAAGCACTATAACTAGCAACCATCATGTAGAACAAACAGACAGAAAACTATAGAGCAGTTCCATGAAGTGCTAGCAGTCAGGAGACATGATGAAAACTCAATCTCACAATTTATAGACAGATTCAACAATAATTTCAACTGGGAAACCCTGAGCATCCTAGATCACAGGTGTCAAACTCTCATCATGGCAGCATCACGTGATGTATTGGGACTTTTTTCCCCTTTGCTAAACCATGAGGGTGTGTGGCCAGATGTGACGCATCCGGCCCATGGGCCACAAGTTTGACAGTCCTGTCCTAGATAAAGCTAAATCCAAAAATGCTAGGGAATTCCTGAAGATTTGGCATTCAGACAAATCAGCCAGTTGCAGACACACAGAGATAAATCACATTTATACATAAATAAAAAGAGATAATAAAAAAATATAAGAAATAAATAAAAAGACTAGAATACATTCTCTCCTAGAAGCTAGCATCTGGTTAAACAGATTAATCTAAGGAAAACAAGGAGAAAATGATACCCTAATCAAGGAACTACTACCAAACGGGAGGGAAATCCTCAGTCCCACCAAAATTGGCAGGACAAACAGAGAGCAAACTCCCCATTATGTATCACTGATAATGTTACCTAGTTGGGTAATGAAAAGTCCATAAGCAAACAACCATGTTCAGAGAGCAGCAGGGACTCCACAATTTGTACTGTGGATGCTAAAATTATTCTAAGAAAGTCATTGTTGAAGAAGAAACTTACATATTTTCATGCAGTTGAGATAGTTGATGGCGATAGGTGAGGAATGGAAGTAGAATACAATGGCTTTCAGAAATGAGATAAAGGCCTTTGTCAGGCTGACAGCCTTATTTACATTATGAGGGCTGCAACTGAAATGCAATTTTCAAAAGATGAATGATTCAGTCAAAGATAAACACTCTCATCCATAATTTTTATTTGGACATTAGTTATTGCTATAGTACAAGAGAAGATTTGGGAGGAAAAGCCCTCAACTACATTTAAGGAATTAGTGGATGGGTTGCCAAATGCAGCAGAGATGCCTTCCATCTAAAGACGGTGCATGTAAGAAACCATTCAGTTTCAGCTACACCACTTATCATGTGTATAAATCCTTTGGAACCAAAAGGAATTAAAGATTCCCTATTGTTATAGGACTAGTATGTTTATAAAGTTTTATAACTTGAAGTTTCAGTTGCTTGCATCATGTAAAATGTCATTAACGATATATGTTTCAGAGTATTGCTTCATTCAGAATATTCATTCTGTAAAAGGGGTGCCTTGTTTATTCACTTAGATTGATGTTTCTCAACCCCAGTAACTTTAAGATGTATGTATTTCAACTCCTAGAATTGCCTCAGCCAACATGCTGGTTGGGAAATTCTGGGAGTTGAAGTCTTTCCATTTTAAAGTTGCTGAGGCTGAAAAACATTGAGGTAGACAACCAATATAAGAGATATAAAGCAGAAAGAAGAAACAGAAGAAGAATAAAATAAATATAAATATAGAGCAGTGCTCACTAGCACTGATGATGTTACCCAGTTGGGCAATGAAATGGCTGCAAGTAAACAACGAAGGTCAGAAAGCACCAAGGACTCTTTAGATACAATAACTCCGATTAGGGAAATACACACATTTCTATTGTGTATCTTCTTAAGATTTTTGACGGCGATCAAATGTAGACCCTTTCTCCGTTGCGCATAGGAGAGAAATCTCCTGAATAAAGATTACTGACAATTTAGAGCCCTGTTGTATCTAGTACATAATTCTCGATCATCCTGTTTCCTTTCTACACTGCAGATAAGAATATGAAATTGTATATGGCTGCTTAATACAGCAAACGGAAATGGAGAAGGAACTTAGTCTCCCCATATGGGAGCTGCACTCAGCTCAGCAGCAACAATCACATAGCATGGGGGACAAACAAGTATATTTAGTTAAAGCCTAAAACAGCTGTGCTCTTAGAATACCATTCACAGATATATTTTATCCATGTCAAACTCCTTGCCATTAGATTTTTTTTGGGTTCTACCCTGTGGTATCATTCATTAGCATAATATTTCTGTTACTTGCAGAACTAGTTTATTGCCAGATCCCGACATAGTATGCTGCAACTACATTTATGTACTTTTTTTTTTGGCAAGGTCTGTACAAAGATATTCCAAAGTGTTGTTTTTTTAAAGTAAACTCAAACCACATACCAGGAATATCACGAAATTATTCCTCTTAAAACAGGCTGTACATCCAAATTTACTTTCAATTTGATAATGTGTAGTAGGCCTTCAAACAATTGGGTTCTGAAGTTGCAAAGCATCAAATCAAGTCAAATTTCTTTTAAACTTCCTTTCATATATCATTTTTATTAAAGCTTTTAAGCAAGACATGTACATTAATATAAAGTAAAAGAGAAAAAAGAGAAAGATCAAAGAAAAAGCAAAAAGTGCAAAAAAAGATGAAAAGAAAAATAGAAAAGAAGGGGGGAAAGATATAAAGAAGTGGCTTCTGATCATCTACCCAGCAGTTTTAAGTACAACTATATTTTATATTCTCTAAAGTTACTTCATATTGCTACTCTTTATATAATCTATTCTGTGTAATCACCACCACCATAAATCACCTTCATTCTTCATTCTGTTAATTGTTCTCTCGATTTTATATTAAATTCCCCTTGATAGTTTTCCACTGCATCCCAACACAACAACCATTTATCCTAATTTTGGAATTCCTCTTTAATAATAAACTTCTAGAAATGAGATCCATGAAGGCACAACCTGAAGCTATGCCTCTTCCATATCTTAATATGGCATGTTTAATAAAATGATTTTTGAGTCCATATCAACTTAAACATTATTTTGCCAAAATTATGCATGCCATCCAACTTTAGGTCATGATCTTATAACTGTAAAAGTCTTTTGTTTCTCAGCAACATCCATTCTTTCATCCAAAATTTCCTTTTTATTTCCACAGTCTTTGAACTGGTGGTTTGTCTTAAGACAACATAACTGAAACAGCAATGTTGGAAAATTGCTACCTCCACCCCGCATAACTCTAACTTCAATAAGTGATTGTCTATCTTCTGCTCAGAATGCTGATGTGCAAGTGTCTTATCTTAAGTGATTCTGTCATATAATCATCAAGTTGTGAGGGACCATTTTTCCTATCAAATCTACTTCTCTTCAGTTCAGTGGTACAAATTAAAGTATCTCAGATAGATGACTATTGAACTTGTATTCATATTCATTATAAAGAGGGGTTTTCTATTTTCCTAGTGACCCTGAATTATTCTACCAATGGCTTTTATTGTTTAATTATTTATATAATTAAAATAAGGCTATCTGCTACTAACATGTAGAAGCAACTTTGCCTTTGCTTGTATCTTTTAGGGATGTACTACTTCTTCTGTAGAAAGAAAAAGTAATGCTGTTAAACTAAGATTCTTGTTTCTATAGCAGAGGGAAGAAATTGTTTTGTGTTTGAGGACCTTACATTCATTTCTATATATTCAATTGACATTTATTTACATTGATATGGTGGTGAAGCAATGATATGGCAATGTTACTGGAAGGATTGAAAAAAATTGATACTGTTTAATCTTAAGAGTTTGCTCTTCAGTATTTAATAATACAAGTACTGATAGAATTATTTTAGTTGAGGGGTAGTGTAATACTTGTTACTATATATTTGAAGCTTTATTAAATATCAATGTACATTTGGAAAATTCCTAATATTTAGAATTTATTGAACAGGGACGAATGAATTTAACGTACCTTCTTTTTATGTTGATATATAGGATGAATGATGGTCTCTATGCATCTGATTGACAAATATACATGCTTGAGACAGAAAGATAATGAAGCATAGCTTTTAGATGCTGCAAAATTACTGTGAGGTAGAGTTGCTGTAATTTGAACATCTGATGTCTGATAAAAACTGATATTCACATCTTTCTTGAAAAACTCCAAGGTTACATTTTGCATCAATATGGAAATACAAAGAATAATATATTTCATTAGACATTTCTAAATAATGATCTTTGCTGGTGGTAACCATATTTGTATAGCATATACAAGAATCTCTGAGGTTGGTACAATAATGGCCAAAGGTCTGAGTATATACCAAGCAGAAAACCTCAATTTTTCTTTACGTAGCAAAACTTCAAGGAATTGCTAGTTGTATTGTTCAGACAAAGTCCTCAACTGACTTGGCCTTGCAAATTTGAACAGTTTATACATTTGAGTTAAAAAGAGCCATTTGTCAGAGCCTAGGATCTGTAGATTGTGCATTTTATTTTCATAGCCACACTGCTTTTATACCTGTTAAATTATTTAGATCCTAGAGCAATTTCAAGAGGAAATAAAAGCCCAGATAATTTCACCTGCTGAAATCCACTCCTTAAATCTCTTTAAAGCTATTAAGAGGTGATTCACCTGAGAGAAGAACATATCACATTGAAGTGATTGGCTGCCCTGGGCATGCAAAGAGGGAATACAAATGAAATCTTCATGTGGTTGTCATGACTTGCTCCACTTAAAGGAGCTTCACAAGCTTTGTGCTGAGCACAAAACACTCCCCTGCTTCTCAAATACAAGTAAATTGATACAACTTCTTTTCCCCAGCCCCATTAACTATAGCCTCTTATTCAGAAATCATTATGACCTTAAAGAGAGAGCAAAAAAGAAGCTGTGTTTTCAACACTGCCTTATTTGTTACCTCAAACACACTGAAACATGTCCAAGACTGTTGACCATCTACTGCAGACTCACAGCGTCATAGCGTCGTCACATGACATATCAGTAGTTTTTTCCCTTTTGCTAAAATGGGCGTGGCCAGTGCATAACGCATCCGGTCTGTGGGTCAGGAGTTTCACAGTCCTGATCTAGTGAGTTAAAACATGTGAGCTATCAGTACCAATCTAACTTTTAAATCAAATTATTTCATTCATTGATAAGTCAATCACCTTAGAAATAATTCTAATAGACATTCAATATCTGGAAGGGGCTTGTTGGATTTTTGTGCTACTTTGGAGTTAAATTCCTAAAATATAAATTCCAGTCAACATATGTAACATTCCCTTCTTTGCATGTTGTTTTCTTTTCTCTTTTCCCCTTTTTTGATATATAGTATAATCTATTAATTCAGGACAAGATGAGTGGCACATAAGTTTAATAAATGAATAAGTAAATGATTGATGTTTATTTGGTTTATTTTTTAGAATAAATATAAACCCTTTCAAAATACCAGATAAGATAAAACAAAGTATTGACTGAGACAAAAATTGTTTGCTTCAATATGGATAGGTCATTTTAGTTTCATTTTTTTCATGAATATATTTCCATATCTTCCACTTTGTACCACTATTTTACTTAATACTTGTGGCATATTCAGCGTGACTTCAAAAAATTGTAAAGGCTTTCCTTTCTTGTGGAAAAAAAAATCTTGTTTTCTTAAATCACCTTTCAAATTGGCTTTGAGTGGGCTTTTTTTTTTTTTAATGTAGCGCTAAGTAACAAAGATTACATATGTTTCTTTTTTCCAGTTACACATCTCTCCATTGCTCTGCAGATTTGCTGGCTTCTCCTGCTTAGAGATCTGAAAATGCCTTATGGGATGAGTCCTCCATGAAGTTTTCCTTTGGGGTCTAATTGAAGCACGAGAAGCCAGAGATGCTGCTGATACTGGAAAGATGGTTGTATAGCAAAGGAGTACATTCACATACATCTCCCTTGGTAGCTTCATTATTAAGGTAAGTTCAATCTTGTTCCACCTAGGAGAATTTCAGAGTTATGCTCTTCCTTTTCTTTGGAAAAAAAATATGAAACTATTAGTTTTCCATCAAATTGGATGCAGGTGGTCAGAAACAACTGCAGAAAAAGTATTTGGTACAGCACTCATTTCACTGATCTGAGAATATTGCATATATAATATCTATCACATTGCTATTGCTTCATGTGAGGGATATTGAATTAACAGACAGAGAGGTGCAAGAGATCTGGAATGAGGAAGTATTTTGGCTATGTCAAAACTGAGCAAACCATCCTTTCAAATAGACGGTGTTGTTTTCATTGCCCCTTCCTTCCTTCCTTCCTTCCTTCCTTCCTTCCTTCCTTCCTTCCTTCCCTCCTTCCTTCCTTCCACCCATCCATCCATCCATCCACCCACCCACCCATCCATCC